>JAKZAO010000003.1:1990000-2178263 GCA_023053555.1 Branchinecta lindahli
TATTTTTAGCCGTTATCACCCTGAATACTCGGCCTCCTATTCGTAATATTATGTCGAGTACGATTAGCTCCTGGGACGTCAAGTACTCGACCCCTCTATCCTCCTTTTTAGGTCGAGTACTAATAGCTGCTACTGCTATGAAAACTCGACCTACTTAAACATGTATATGGTCGAGTATTATTAGTCCCTGGGGGGCTGGTTACTCGACCTTACAACTTTACGGATTTCATCTGTATGGTCGAGGAAAGATAGCTCCTATGGTAGTAATTACTCGACCTGTTCCTTTCTGACTGCAAGTTCCATATGGTCAAGTATTTTTAGCTTCCAAAGACACGAGTACTCGACCAGTCTAGTACTCATAGCAACTGGAGGCTCGATTCCTCGACTGGTCGAGTATTAATAGCTCCCATGACCCTTGTTACTCGACTGGTCGAGTACTATTAGCTCCTGTGTGGCAGCATACTCGACCGGTCGAGTAATTTTAGCTTTTGAGGAATCAGTTCCAGGTCCGGGAACGATAGACACTGCCATAAGTAACAGACTTCCGAGATGCTGGTCAGCCGTAGTTGAACGCAAGGTGATACTTGATCAGTTTCATCTTGCCTAAAATTCTTTCTCCTTTTGCTGAGCTAACTAGGATTTTTTTCGCCAGCTAGAACGCTTTCCACAATATAAGTGGCAAAACATCTTTCAGTTCACAAGAGTTGAAGAGACAAACATTTTCTTCATACTTTTTGGGATCCCAACACGTAAGTGGAGGGATACCTATGACATCGCGAAAGTTGTCCGTCCGTCCGTCCGTCTGTCCGTCTGTAAGCACGATAACTCTCGAAGGGAATGAGATATTTTGGTGAAACTTGGTGTGAGCATTCTTTGGGTCAAGAGTAAGATCGAGTTCATAGATGGGCCCTGTAGCTCTACATTTAGGGGTGGGGGAGGGGGTTCAAATTAAGGGGTAAGTAAAATATTTTTAAACAGCTAATGTGGTAGTCGATTATCGGGTAAGAAGACACGCTGAACACGAATATGATAACCATTTTCTCGCCGGACAAGTAGTTCGTCCGGAATCCAGCCAAAACCGGAAAGTTTTTTAAAAGTAGAAGTCTTATTTGAAGTTGATTAGATGTTTGATATAGAGGTAAAAAGACATGCTGAACACGAATGTGAAAACCACTTTCTCGCCGGACAAGTAGTTCGCCCGGAATCCGGCCGAAAGCGGAAAGTTTGTTAAAAGTAAAAGTTTTATTTGAAGTTGATAAGATGTTCGATGTAGGGGGAAGAAGGCATGCTGAACACGAATTTGAAAACCATATTCTCGTCGGACAAGTAGTTCGCCCGGAATCCGGTCAAAACCGGAAAGTTCGTTAAAAGTAAAATTTGTATTTGAAGTTGATTATATGTTTGATTTAGGGGTTAGAAGAGATGCTGAATCCGTATATGACAATCATTTTTTAGCCGGATATGTAGTTCTTACGGAATCCGGCCAAAACCGGAAAATTTGTTAAAAGTTAAATTTTGATAAGAAGTTGATTAGATGTTGGATATAGTCTTCCGGAATCCGGCTAAAACCGAAAAATTTGTTACAAGTTAAATTTTGATAAGAAGTTGATTAGATGTTGGATATAGTGGGCACTTTCAACTAATTCGCGTAGAAAATAATGAGTAGACAAGGTGCACCAGGTAGAAATTTCCGGAAAATTTTATGATCGGAGTGTCTTTTGGAATTCCAATTGGTAGGTATATCCCGTCTGTCTGTGCCCACGATCAGGTCACTATGGGGGGGGGGGGAGAACCCTTCCCCCCTCCAAAGGTATCTGAAAGTACTTTCTTCGGGCGAAGCTCGAGGAAACGCCGGCAAACACAGAAGAAATAAAATTTTGTATGCTTTTTGGCAGATCGGAATCTTAAACTGAAAGCTGAAACGAAAAGCCAAATTTGTGAATTTAAATATATGAATTTGCATTAAGGAATAACGTACTCAACTGATGCATTGCAGTTAGTTTTGTACAAAATTTCGCATGCGGAGCATTTCGTAGTATTCTCTGTTTGGAAGAACGGTATTTCATTTAGTGGCGTACTAGGATTGAAATTCTTGGGGGTTTGAAATACGTTAAAAGCTAAAACTTGGTTCTTAACCATTATAAGGCTAAGTTCGGTATAGCTAATTTTTTCCGGAAAAAGGCAGATTCATAAAATTTTTCCTGCGGCGCTTATTTTAACTTGTTTTAGGTACAGTCGTTGGAGGCTTTGGTTCTTAGCGAAAGGTGAAATGAAAAGCCGAATATGTGGATTTAAATTTACTAATCTTAACTAATGCATTACGTTGGTAGTTTTACACCGGTTCTATTGTGTGCTGGCGAGAAATGTACGCCGGCGTGTTTTGTCTGCAAAAATTTGAACCCGTCGGCACAGACCAAAGGTAAAAGGCTAGTGACGCCTCTGTCCACGATAACCTCCGAATGAGGTGATATTTCAACGGAAACTGATATCTTTCCGAAACGATGAAGGCCCATTTCTTTTCCGATAAGCTTCAAAATTCCGGTAGATTCCCTGGGGCAAATTTCGGTAGATCCAACTTCCAGTATATTCCCTGAGATAGTTTCTGATAGATTCCCAGATATGAGCCAAGAGCAAAATTCCAGCAGATCCCTTTAGTAAAAATCCGGTAGGATCCCTAAATCATCAAGTTCAGGTACATTTGACAAATTTTCGTTGTTTTTCACGGTCCTTTTCCCCCCTCCTCCCGGGACAGCCGTGGACGTCAGCATGAACAAAAGCTGTTTCCCCAGTAAGTGACGATTCGTTCTGAACGTCTGTCGCTCAGCAATTCTTCTTGGTGAAAGTTGGTGAAAGTTAGTATATCGAATGCCCATACAGATCTAGGAGGTAAGCGCTATTTATTTCGTTGATGCTTTGGATTCTAGAGGTTCCTTATTTTCTCATGAAAACCAACAACGGCCGGACCCCAACCCCACGTAACAGACGCTGTTTAGCTTCGAATCGTGAGTGCCATCCAGGGAATCAATCTCCCAACCCAGTAAAGAGCAGCTGAAAGCAGTAAGAAAATCCCGCTAGAGCTGCTGCTCAAACACCCAGAAATTAACTCAAGTCAGATAGAAAAAATATTTGTTGATTTAGGCAGGGAAGCCAACAAAATGTCAGGATTTGATGACAATCCTTTTGCAGACCCTACTGTTTATAACCCGTTCTCTGTGAGTATTTCTTTGAAACAGTAGTGGCATTTATCATCTCTGCTCTCATTTCTTTTTTCACTTACAAATTAGTATTTTGGTTGAGGAATGACTTGTAGTTGTGATAATAATGAGAAATTGATTTTTCTCCTCTCAATTTGAGATATTTTTATTAGCCTCAATCTGTCCCAATCTATCCTCAGTCCTTACCCTATTTTTCTACTCTCAGTTTGAGAAATGAGCTTTCCTTATTCTGACTTTGACAGGAACACAACAAACAACTACAAACAAGGTCAAGAACTCTCTCAAGAAGAAAAGAGTACAGACAGGATCAGGGGGATTTCGAGGGGGGTCAGGGGAGTCATGCACTCGCCATACTTTAGAGAGACGTACTCTCTGTTGTATGGTTTTAGCTTGGCTGTATGACACTCGTATGTTTTGAGCTTTCCAGAATGAAATAAGGCAGTTATACAGTTTAGTACACTAGCCCCTTTTCAGGCAGGGTGCTCAAACGTCTAGCACTATGCCTGGGTGCTATACGTTCAAGCACTGTACCTTGGATTTCATGTATAGTGCATGGATTTCAGTATACAGTGCATGCATGAAAAACACAGTTTCTGTCATCACAACTGAGCACCAGCTCGACAGGGCTGAAATTACTACCATGAATTAGAGAAATCAAAGACAATCCTTATCATATTTTTCATAACAAAAACAAAAGGACACGACTGATGATGGAGATGAAAAACCTCAATTCCTTTTCTACATAGTCAAGGGTTTTGCATACAAAGTGTCCTGTGCCTCAGCTTTTTCTACCTAACAGTCAACCAGAATATTGGCTCCTAAGGCACTCTACATGGAAAATAGATAGGCTGCTGTCAGATTTTTCATCTCCATCATCAGTCGCGTCCTTTTGTTTTTGTTAGGAAAAATATGATAAGGATTGTCTTTGATTTCTCTAATTCTTGGTAGTAATTTCAGCCCTGTCCGAGCTGTCAATAAGTTGTGGTGACAGAAACTGTGTTTTTCATGCATGCACTGTATACTGGAATCCATGCACCATACATGAAATCCAAGGTACAGTGCTTGAACGTCCAGCAGTTATAGGAGGGGTATACAACCTCGAAGCTGGCCTAAAAAGGTTGAAAGGAAACTTCAGTGCAGTCCTAACAAGGTTCTAGTCCTGATGACCTAGGACCTGTTTAGGACTGCACAGAAGTTTCCTTGACCTTGTAAGATTTTCAGGCCAAGTTCGAGGTTCAGTAAATTCGATGTTAGATACACGTCCTGTACCATACATGAATTTTGCCCTCTGTTTCTAGTCGTATGGCTACAAAAAGATTTCCTAGTCGTATGCTTTGAGCTTTTGAGACTCATAGTTGTGTGTTGTGAGTTTGTCAGAATGATAGTAGTAGGGGAGGGTTGGGTAGTATCATTCATTTTTTTCTTTGTTTCTCATTTTCCTGAAATATATATGTATGCTGCCAAGTTTTCAACAGCATGTACTGGGTTCCCTATAGAATCTTTCTGATTTTTTTTCAGATTTTTCTCTCTCACAGTTTTTAGTGGAGTGTTAATTTATGAATAAACCACTCTTGTGAGCATTGTAGCAGCTTCGGATTTCACCGTTTTTGTGGAGCTCACAGATTGTGAACCAGTGCATCAGTCAAGATCAAACTTGGTAAACTTGTGGGTATGGGGTGTCTAGTTTTGCCTTTTTGGGGCAGGTTGCCCAGTGAGTAATGTACATAATTTGACCGGAGCTGGACATAGGACAATGAAATTCTGTGTACGGTACTTGTAGATCCTAAAAGGCTGGGAAATACTTTTAAAGTTGCAGCTTTCCCATCCACCCCGTTCATGGGCAACTGGGCCCAGATTACCCAAGAGTAAAGTTTGTGACCAGTGACAGGAATCAACAGATATCAAGTTGAAACTTGGTAGCTTTGTGAGCAGTGGGTTCTCTTTTTGCTTTTTGGAGGTCCCAAACCCCTCTTCCACTTGCTTCAGGGTCAATTGGGCCCAGACTGTCCATTTTTTAATGTTTTTAACTTGACAGTAACTGGAGATAGGGCGATGAAATTCCTTGTGCTTTTAGATCTTAGGGTTGGGAATATATATGTGGAGTTGAACCACCCTCTCACCCCCACATTCATTAGCAAGTGGGCCGACATTGCCTATAAGTTTAATTTTTGACCTGTGACTGGAATCAAACTTTAAGCTGGTATACTTGAGAATATATAGGTCTAGATGCGCATTTTGATGGGTCCTGACCCACCCTCACCCTTCCGTTTATGGGCAGCTGGCCCAGATTTCCCATGAGTTAAGTTCATCTATGACAGGTCTCAAGTTCAGCTTTTGTATACTTGTTGATAGCCTATGTATGTATTGATGTAGATTTAGTGTAGCAGCAACAAATAAGACCATGCAACGTACTTCAGTCTTTAATGAAAAGTTGAAAACTGGATGTCATATAATCGATGATACGCCGTTCTTAATGAAGTTGTGACGAAGGGGTATTAGGCTGCTTCGATTTGGTTTATTGCACTTGTTATTACCTTGCTAATTGAAAAGAGCTTTAGAGGGTCAGACTGGCTGGCAAGACCTTCAGTATTGAAATTGAAACTGTTCTTGCAAGATCTTGAAGATCTCTTTGGATTTCTACATGCAGTTTGTTTCCATTAAAAGCTTTTAAAGTGGGATGATTTCAGGTTAGGTTATTTCAATACTTGTTTGGTCATTTGGGATGTGAAATGTCTTAGTTCTAATGCTGTTTGTTGGCTATATAAGATGTGATAGACATTCTACTTTCACACTCCACGTTTGAGTGCTTGCGCACTTGTTCAGTAGTAGGTTTAATTCTGGACATGGTCACTGTGTCATACTACCTAGAGGGTAGTTATGACACACCCTGGGTTCAGTATGACACATCTTTATTTTTGCGTTTTTTATTATATTTCACTCAAAAACTTTCATTGAAAAAAAATTAAAAAACTTCGAATCCTGAGTAATCAAAAATATGGTGTTTTCAGCATACATTAACTAAAAAAGAACATTCCAAGTTTTATCCCAGGCACCCCATCGTTTGGTTCCTAGCTAGACATGCCTGACAGTTTTCGGGGCCCTTGCAACATTGTTCCATGCCCTGCTTGTGGCATGCCAGAAATGGCAATCCGTTTCTTAGTACGGTAACCACGAAGACCATAGGCAGGTTATAGGCAACTCAAACTCGAACTTAAGGTACCGTACCGTACTTTGATTTCCTGCTGATAAAGCCGGATTTTCATAATAGTTTAGAGTTCCTTTGCAAAATTAGTGAAGATGCTCAACCCAGGGGAATCTGGACAGACGACAGCCCATGGGTAAGACCCTGCTTCATTTCAGTGACTGTCCAAAACCAGACATATCAGTTATAAAAGCATATAAACTACATCATATTTCAGAAGTCTCACATTTAAGAATTGACTTACCTGGCATTAGATCACTTATTTTTCTATCACTTCCTTTCTGTCTATTAAATAATGGTTACTACCATATCCTTTGTGAGAACTCCCACAAGGTCAGCCAGGATCATCTCCTAGCCCCTAGGCCTGTGCTATATTTTTAAAGGGCTGTAGCAATATAACAAAAATAAACAGGCCCCTAGAAAAATAAAAATATTACAAAAAGCCAGAACATCCTTATCTGAAATAGCCCCTCCATACCCTCTGTTGACTCATTTTATATTATTTTTGTTGCTTATGCTTCATCTTATAGGACCCATCTGTAAAGCAGGCAACAGCAGGAAATGCAAAACCCCAAGGGCTTGATGATTACAACCCATTCGATGGTCAGGTGGGTAAAATCACTATTGTAAAGATGGATTATAGGGGAGACCGGGGCTATATGGACACTTTTTTGCAAGATTGTCATTAACTTTTTAGTAATAACAATCTTTGAACCGTTCATGATACCAACACGAACTTCATCAACATGGCCATATTTTCGTAATTGATGACAACGTTGTACCTCTTACCAGTATTGTGTTATGAGTGATTTACGGAAAGCAGCGAAAGTGTCCATGTATACCAGAATACCGGGGTATAATGGACACTGGTGTCCAGTAGCCTATACACTGTGTAGCTAGGGTTCTGAACAACAAGAGTAGTTAACTGAGTATATGTTCAGTTTCATTAAAATAATGGATATGTTTCAGATATAATGGATGTATTTCCACATTCAGTTACTTGCATAGTCTCACTTCAAAACTACTTAATGTTAAACTTTGATAAATTCACTGGGACCACAAGCTGTTCACGTTGTCCGATGGTGCCACCAGTAAGCGACGGCTGCCCAATGTTCATTTTTATGTTGGAGCAAGTGTATATTTTATTTGCGTAAAGTGTAGACCCATGTCCATATTACCCTGGGCCTTGGTGTCCATAATGCCCCTTGGTCAGCCATCACGCAAATCTTAAAAAATCTCGAAACCAAGAAGCGTCATTCCAGGTTACAATCATCCAAATCCTAGCCAAAGTATGATTTTCTAAGACCTAGCTAAAACAGCACCTGAAATTACACATTACCTGGTGATAATCTTCAAGAAGTGAGTAGCAGAAAAGTTACTTTGCATTGCAAAATTCAAATTTTTGACTCCTACAAATAGATGTGTAAATGAACTTGCAGAACCAGTAGCCACCTCCTTTGGCTATGCTGGATTTTTAGGCAGGGTTATCTGAAGTGAATTAGAGGGGGGTGTCCGCATTACCCAGGTGTCCATATAGCCCCGGTCTCCCCTACCCTACATGAAAATTTGTATATTCATAAGCGACAGTTTCAGATTTACAACTACAAATTCTACTAACTGTTTCGAGTGCCATCACTAAATGTTGATGTGTGGGTTAGCATATCTTGATTTGAGTTCTCCGGGGATCGTGATCTGCCACAGACTCTAGGGGACATTTTCGCGTGGATGGCTCTGGTCCTGTCGACCTCCCGTCGAGCTCGACGGACATTTTCGCGTGGATGCCGTCGATCTTTTTGTCATTTTCGCGTGTGCAGATGAACAGGTGAACGGGCCATCCAGCTCGAGGGGCGTCTCCCGTTCAACACCGCTGCGAGGGAAGCGTTGAGCTGAACGGGAATATTGCGTGGACCTTCCCACTCAGATGCTCCCATCCAGCTGGATGGGCATTTTCGCGTGGACGGAACCCATCTTCCTCAGCCGTTCAACGCCTGATCGTTTTGCTCATTTTCGCGTGGACGGGATCACCCGTTCAGCTCTACAGCCATCCACGCGAAAACGTCCCCTAGGATTGGTTCATGACAATGTGGTTGATTTTTATGTTGAAATACTCCTTTCTGTGGCTGCATATCCACCACTTTGCAAGATAAAGTGAATGGGCTCATTCTGTACATCTCCCGAAGCGACTGGGTCAGTAAAAAAATTAGAATGTGCCTGGTAGCGTATGTTGTGATCCTTCCTCCCTCCACCGAATTCCCTTGGGACATTGTGTCTTAAAAGTTGTTGACGACCTAGCAGGCCATCCATTTCTGTAGATCTATTTTAACTTTAATAGCTTGTTTATATACTGGTTGTTTCAGAACCGAACCACTGTGCAGGCCCCTCCTAATGCAGCGGTCTCTCCTCCTGGATTCACAACAGTTCCTATCGAAAGACCTACCCTGCAGAGTAAGCCTGCTCAGCCTGCAGTTTCCACGGATGAGTTCCAGGTAGGCAACATTTATTTCCAGTAGTAGGCTAGTATTAAAGACTAATTAGTAGTATAAAAGACTAACGTTGTTGTGTGGTTTACTTTAGTAACAGGATTCTGCTCGCAAGGATATCTATGTCTACCAGTTTGCTGTTTGGTAGACAGAGATACGTTGGAGCAGTGCTTCTTTGAACGTTGCCTGGCGCTGAAGAATATGATAAAAATGGCAGACATAGATTTAAGGAAAATAAGCTTTTGAACCTTTTGCTCTTAGTTCGCCAGTTTATTCTGCACCGTTTCCCCGTCAGGTTACGGCGTCAGGCGTTTCTGCTTTTCACGGCCGTCCCAACAGAAGTAAAAGGAATACCAAGTCGCATCATAGGGTTTTGACTTCATTGTTTATGTCGAAAAACAGCTGAAACGACTGCTCTTAGCTGATTGTACAGTTCTTAATCATCGTTTCCGTTTGACTGTCTCAGGGGTGAGAAACAAAAACCAAACCGAGGTGTTCTAAAATTTCGGGAAGTTTTCAAAAAACATACCTCAGCTGTACGCAGTCATTGAGCGTGTTCCACCCTTCTAACAGTAGTAACTATTAGTTACTATTTCCGTTCCAACCTCACGAAAAGTTACTACGCTGACCGTTCCAACCTTCTCGAAATAGTAACTAGTAACTTTTTGCTTACCATGCTCGGGAGAGTAGTAAGCGTGGTAACTACGGATCTCTATAACGTGATTGGCTTGATTACCCCGTGGAGTAATATTTTACCGAAATTTAAAAATGCGTTCCAGCGTTGATGCGGCGAAGCCAAAATTCGTGACGTCACGCCTAGTAACTACGGTAAGTAGGGTGGAACACGCTCATTAAAAGCGAAATGAACGCCACCAAGGCCAAATTCGCCTTGAAGCAAAGCCCTGATTGAAAGCGAGTTCTGCTCCTTCGCCATATTTTCGTTTTCACAGCAAGGAACACGGTGCGAGGTCACTGCTAGTTCTAACTGGGGCTAACCTCGCTTCGCCTGAGGCTTTCTGTTCGCCGATCTGGAGCCCAAACTCTCGAACAGTAGAAGAAGAACATTAGTTTCAGATAAGCTGTTTTATTATGCTGCATTTCAGGAGTTCAGAGTAAGGAATTTTCATCACCTGCAAGCATGGATATAGTATCTTTCTTTTTCTTTCGTGTGTCTTCGCTTCCCTTAGCTTTAGCTTAGAATTTTCCGTTAAACAATAATTGTTATGGTAAAAGACATCGGTTACATCGCCTACAGCCACGTTTTCTGTCTCGTTCTCACCCAATCCCCCTTGAACTGCCAATAAGTGAATATATGTATGAGGTTCTCTGGTTTCGTCTGGAAAAGTTGATAAAAATACGAATATTCGGAAGTGACGATTGTGCTGGGAATTCTTGTCCACGACCGCCATACCAGAGATGAGTGAACGCCTTTCATCACAGTCCAGCCAAATTACTGCCTCGTTTCCTACCCACTGCACCAGTAACTGGGTCCGAAACACGCCATTAGACCGCGGGAACAGTGTTGCCACTCGACCGTCACCGCTTCGTGGCCATAGGATTCAGAAGAGTTAGAAATTGCTCTTGTACCTCGGACTGACGATCAGGGTTAGGCGATCGCAGACTTTCCGCAGCATCATCAATTCAATACGGAAAAGTTGAGAGTTTTGCAACTTCATAATGAAACTCCGGAAAAGCTGACTGAGAAAACCGGATTGTCTATCCGCAGCTTTACACGCTTGGTACATATGTGGATTGCCAGTGACGAGGATTCAGAAGAAGTAGAAAGTGCCGAGAAATTCTTTTCTGTTCGAGTACTATCAGCTTGGGAAATGGGTCGTATGTTGCTTTTTGCTAAGTTGGTTGAGACAAACCGTGTTCGTCGTCGAATTTTCGCTTAATACTTCTTCGAGCATGCGAATACATGTTCTTCGCATGCGTTGCGTTGTGTATGTGGTAATGTACTCTACAAGGTGGACAAAGATGGGTGAATCCGACCCGGAAGTTATTCGAATCCGGTTCCGGGAATCCACTTTATTTGCTTCACCTTGCCGAAAAAAATTACTCAGTTAAAAACATAAATTACTTATTAAAAACATAGAATTACTTGCTAGTTTTTGTCAGAAGTGAAGGAGGTACAAACGATCCTTAACAGACGTGTAAGATTTTTTCCAGAAGTGCGAGTCGTTTGTCCAAGTCGTTTTTTTTTTGGGGGGGGGGGAGATTCGAAAGAATTCACTAGGTTGCAGCATGTATAGGTTCAGTTTTTTCGTTCTTCCTATTTACCCGCTCCTACCGAGGATAGGGAAGGATAAAATTAAAATCAGACTGATTTTCTATCTTTGAGACATCAAATCCGAATAAGAGTTGCGTTTTTGCGGATACCATGGTATCTGTTACCACGGTAACTGCAATTAGTCGTTTTTGCAGTTACCGTGGTATCTGATATACGGTCCACTGCAAAAACGACTATTGCCGAAATAGCACTTTTCGAAGTCATCCCAAAAGAAAAACTGATATCCAGTTACATCACGAAGTTCCAAACTTCTTTCTCGCCAATTTGACAAAATTTGATGAAAGTGAGATGACTTTTCAGATACTACGACCAGATACCACGGTCGGACCTGATATCTGAATATCTGTTACCACGGTAACTGGCCAGATACCACGACAACTGCAAAAACGCCTTTTGACCGTGGTGTCAGATACCACGATAACTGCAAAAACGACTTTAGACCGTATATCAGATACCATGGTATCAGCAAAGACGCAACTAAGGTCTGAACCCTAATTCGGATTCGCCCATCCCGTCTGGTCAATGTGAGTGGTGTATGGGGGGGGGGGTGTATGCGTGCTAAGCTTGGTTTCCGTTATGTCGGGGTTTTTGTGGTGAAACAAATTTTAGTTATTCCTATTTGTAGAGACGGCAGGAAGAGCTAGAGAGGAAGGCACAGGAACTAGCCAGACGTGAAGAAGCACTACGAAATGCGACGACACCAAATAGTAAGTTCCTACTCATCTTGCTCTTGATAGCTTATCTCTTAAAAATTGTTCATGCAAGCTTTAACAAATACATCGGCCGTTGGGTGTTTGGGAAAAGAGTGTCTGTCCCGTGGGATCCCCTACCACTTACCAACTTACCAGACTATCTGGTCGGTGGGGACGGTAAAGGAATTCAAAAAATGTGTAGATAGCATGCATCTGGACGACATGTTTTCTTCCTCAAAATTCCTTGGAGAGCTTTGATTTCTGATACGAGAATTGTTCTCTAAATGAACTTGTTTACGTTTTTTGTGGAGTAAGAGGCGTGGTAAGAGTTCAGATGTAATTTACACAAAATATTAACAGTTTTACTTTTCAGTCCGGCAGAACAATTGGCCGCCACTCCCTAGCTTCTCCCCTGTGCAGCCATGTTTTTATCAGGATATCAACGTGGAGATTCCAGTCGAGTTCCAGAGGATAGTCAGAATGGTATATTATATGTGGATGTGTAAGTACCAGTACCATGAAAGATGGTGATGTTTATTAGAACCAACAGGCAGTGTAGAAAATTATTCAAATATACCAGCTACATCCGGACTAAAATTTTTATCCAACCAACGTCACTTTGACTTCTCATCCTTTCATCATACTTTTCTGTTTTTAGTAACATTTTCCGAAATGTCCTTATGTTTTGTGTCATGGTTATAAGTAAGTTTAATTACCTTTACAGCCATTAAATAAAATAAAATAAGTGAAGACTGTAGTTTGTGCCTTAGTGATCCAGAAACCATGAGGCTGTCTCTGAAATTCTAACTGGAACAAGTTCTGCAACTGAACAAGATTCGTCAGCTTCTGTTCCATCTCACCCTGAAGAGGATCCTTAGTCAGGGGAACGAAACTTTGAAGTGCATAAACATTCGCTGGCTTTTGAATTATTCCCAGTTATCATGGCTTGATTTACTAAACTTCTCCTATCGGGAGAAATTCACATTGTAAGAGGGAACTAGAGTGAGGTTTCCACAACTGTCTCCATTGGGGCGTCTGAGGGGTCGTGTCGCTCTCGAGCAGATTACAAATAGTTCAAATAGCAGCGACACTAGCACCACTAGCAATAGACAACGTCCCTACTGAAACTCAATCAGTCGTGCACCAGCGCTGGCTCCAATAACTTTATATTCTCGACACAGCAAAAAAAAAGATACTTAACCACCCCTGTTTCCACGATGTGCAGACCGCGTTACTAGAAATTTCTAAACCCCCAAGTTTGTCTCGCTTTAAATGCCGCAAGCGTAATGAATGGGTAGCGCTACGGGTTTGGACCGTTTGCGAAGCATAGAATGTATATGTCTTGGCGGTACTTATTAGTGTTATTCTGCTTTGCTCTCGAGTAACCAGACGTCGTTTCTTGCTTTTCTAGCCCCCCCCCTCCCCCAATGACAGGCCGGCTTCAGCTTCTCATTTGTGTTTCTTTCTAGTACATGCTGGACTGTATTTCGTCAACTTTATCGTATCTTTGGCCGTTTTGATACAGGCGGGAAGTGCAAGTCAGTTCGGACTTAGTCTTCTGTACCTGGTCCTGTTTTCGCCTGCCGCTTACGTCTGCTGGTTCCGGCCTCTCTACAAAGCATTCAGGTCAGACCCCCCCCCCCCCCAAGCTTTGTTTCCATCAGAGTGTATAAATAGTATAGTTAAGGCTGAGTGGGGTCGCCTGGTATTCAGCTTGGACAAACGCGATCTCGCACTGCATGGAAATCGTGTACTGTATGTCAATATATATTTTATATCGAAAGGTTATTTTACAAAAAATACCATGGAGCATCATAGTATAAACCTACCACACAAGAAAAAAAAATCCATAAACAGCATGAAAGTCTTCAGGAACTGTGCCAAATTCTTTAAATCGAGCAAGTGTCACTTTCAATATTTTCTTCAACCCGTTTCTCCACCGAGTTTCACCAAAAACCTATTGTTAGTTCGATCCTTTAGAATTTTCGAAAACCCTTGTTGCGTTCTTGAGGCTTCTGATCTACACGCTGTTTATTCCAAGAGAGTTAACGGGATACAGCTCTTTTTTGGTAGAACGGTAACAAAATAGAAAATTTTTAAACGACGACTCAAGACGCCGTCTGGAAACCCCGATTTTTCAGTTGTAACCCATGACTACTAGATGCTCAAGGATAGGGGACACAAACTGCTGGAGACAGATTGATGCGACAGGCAAGTTTGAGTCCAGCGTGATAATGTCTTTTTCAACATACATTGTATAAAAACATTATATATTAAATATACATTGATATATACTTTTTTTCAGGAGTGACAGCAGCGTCAATTTTATGGCGTTCTTCCTGATTTTCTCCGCTCAGCTTGGAGCCAGTATTATCAGTGCGATTGGAATATCAAACCTTGGTTCTTGGTAAGCATTAGTAACATTTATTACATACTCAGATGACTAATCGCCATGACTCATAAATGGGTGATATCAGAAATGTGAGATCGCGTCAAGTCTGGCTGTGTTAAAGACGTTAGCGGTGGAAAGACAGGAAATTCCCATAAGTGCCATGAGTCACGATAATTAGCGCTTTCTAGCGGTTGGTCTGTCGTTAACGCAAACGCTCATATGTTGACATTTTGAGCCATCGTTTTGCGAAATCACCGTCAAATACGTGTTGCTGTTTGCAAATTCTCTTGGTTTGTTTGCATTTTTTGTTGGTGGAAACCAAACCTTAGCTTATTATCTTCGGCCCGTGACGTTTTTGTGACGTCATGAAAGAAATAGGGAAATTCGATTAAATTAATGTTGCAGAATAATATTTGTATCTATATATAGAGCCGAGGCCAGCGAGGCGCCGGACGCGTTAACACTTATGAACCGTTCCAGGGACAATCAGTTCCGTTAGTAAATGGAAAATATAGACTTTTCGTGTGACGTCACGGGCCTCACATAATAGGCTGAGGTTTAGTCGACACCTCTGATACCGGCCGACTGGGGCCATATGATATGATATGATGTATATTGCTTAACCATCGCATACAGAACTAGATACAAAACAAACAATAATAAATCCTAACCACAGAAACTCTTCTCTGTGCTTCCAACCTATCCGCAAAAACCTTCCAAGCTGCCTAACCCCAAACAAACACTTACCACTCTAACATGTTACACACCAAGTTGGGTCGAACTCACAATACACCAATTCCCCCCATTTCAGCCAAAAGAGAAGAGATAGCCGCATGTGTGACCCAGAGAGAACAGCCAAATGTTTAGGTCTTTGATTGTGCCCTTTTTCACTACGTTTATGATATTGGAATTCGGTGACGAAATACCGAATATGATGAATCCGAAGGGATTCAGAAGAGAGCGGTGAAGATCATGCTTGGCCCGACCTACACTTCGTATGAAGCGGGTCTAGACAGGCTTGGTCTCTCCACTCTGTCTGAAAGACGACACAAGTTGACAATGGATTTTGTACGTAAATGCTTGTCCTCTGATCTTCATAGATCTCTCCTACCGGATTACGAAGCCCCAAACCCGACTCGACCTGAAACAAGGCTTCGCGCTGCAACCCGTAATTGTACCAGACTTGTTCGCCCCGATATCCACTCTACTGACCGGTATCTTTCGTCATTTGTACCATATTTCGTGAAGTATTTCAATTCTGAACCGTGATATATTCGTTATTAATTGTACATACATATAAATATTTTAAGGCAATTATTGAGAAGTTATCATTAAGTTTTAGCCGTGTTAATAATTGTGTGACGATCCGATGCTAGCGAGTAATTATATGAGCTATTCAGGAAATAAACGTTATATTATTATTATTATGATGTACCATGGGTACATCATAGTAAGACATACCTCAAGGAATAGCCGGCAGGCTTAGTCGGGGAATTCTCTATATTACAGCGACCATCACCATTATAAGTGGAAGCTTCTATTTTCTGTTCATTAACTTATGGATCTCCGTGTAATTGTTGCTGATAGTCAGGCCAGAGAGGGACAAACAGAGACCAATCCGCTCGGAGCGATGAACTAGTATAAGGCCGCACTGATCCCTCCAGTATTCTCTACCCCCTTCCCATCCCACTGGTAATTAATCATCATCTTCAGGTCATTGCTCGTAAAGTGTATTGGTTAATCTGTTGTCGTTTTAATGTATTTTTTAAATATGTCGCATATTGACCTCCTCTAAGTTTAAGCTGTTTGGTATAAAAGTTGATTGATTGCTAACAGTAGTTGCGTTTTTGCTGATACCATGGTATATGTTACCACGGTAGCTGGATCTGCAATTAGTCATTTTTGCAGTTACCTTGGTAACTGATATACGGTCCACTGCAAAAACGACTATTGCCGAAATTGCACTTCTCGAAGTCATCCCTCAAGAAAAACTGATATCCAGTTACATCACCAAGTGCTTTACCAATTTAACAAAATTTGATGAAAGTCAGATGACTTTTCAGATACCACGACCAGATACCATGGTCGGACCGTGATATCTGAATATCAGTTACCACGGTAACTCAGATACCACGACAACTGCAAAAACGACTTTAGACTGTATATCAGATACCATGGTATCTGCAAAAATGCAATTAGTGATTTTTTTTTTTTGCAGCGGATTTATCAATGGTATTGCTCTGATGGCGTCCGGCGGTGCCGGAAATATTTTTGTTGGAATTCTAGTCCTTCTCGTCGGCATTGGCTATGGAACAGCAGCGTTCCTAGATTTCCTCTTACTGGTGAAGGTTAGTATTAGTATTGGGCGATGTATGGATTTTTCGATATATCGATATTTTTACTTTCAATAATCGATATGGATATTTCGATACCCTGTTTCGCCATAGTATACGTCTCGTTTCCCCAAATTTAAGAACAAAAACACAAACTTCGGAGAAACAAAAATTGAATTTCGAAAGCATTTTGCTCCAATTTCGGATCTTTGATGTAACTAATGTAGGATTATTTACAATAAGTATAAATGTATAAATATCGTTTTCGATATCGATATTTATTTTTCGATATTCGATATCGATGTTTGGTCCGATATATCGATATCGAATATCGCCCAACAGTAGTTAGTACGAGGAAGACTTTGAGGGCGAAGATTGGAAGATATCAGGAAGATTATTATATGTGACGATTTATTTACATATCTTTACATGTGTAGAACCAGCTGACCTGCTTGAATGTCTGACAATAATATACTGCAACAGAGAAGGCTTTCGCCTCTATGTAATCGAAGAAATTGTGAGTAATCATTCTCAGTAGAGTTACAATCGTATCTAATAAGTTTATTTGCGACCTGCCATTTTGAAAAGCGGAGTGTATGACAGTTCAGTTCAGTTCAGTTCAGTTTTATTAAATTCAAAATAAATGAACAAAATTAGCTTCGACCCCTACAAAGCTCCATGGACCGTTACATAGAGGTTAATACCAAAATAATCAACAAATAAAAGTGTCTCTTCACTATCACAATAAAACAAAGAAAGAAGAATTGAAGAATAAAATAAAGAAAGAACAGTTGATATAAATAAAACAAATCGGAAATACAGTTTTCAGTCTTCGGCTAGGAAACAATGTAGAACGTCATGTGCTGGTGGGGTCTACCTGGGTCCAGTTGACCATATTTTTTTTTATAGGGACGAGGGAACTTCCAAAAGGCTTGAACTTGAAACCCTCTCCGTTAGCGGGTGGCTATGGTATAATCTTGACAAATGGAGCATGGTTTAAAGTTTAACTGAAAAGGCAGCTTATTTGTTACATCAGATGTTTGTATACGCTAAAATGTTTTGTCCCATCTAAGGGATTTTGTATGTTTTCACCCGAGGCTCTAGTAATAACGTTCAGAATGTGTGCTGCTTGCCCGAAAACTCACCCAGACTCGGAGAATTTGAAGTTTTAAAAAAGCCTGCATTTCCAGGACTAAAGACGCCAAGCCTGGAAAAGTCTCGGCTGAAGAAAGTAGGAAAATGAGTGGGAAGATGTCTCGCAAGGAATTTGCCATTTTTAGTTTATTTTTCGGGAATGGCCTACCTTTGTAGTTGGTAATTTCAAGCATAGAGGGACAAGCGTATAGAGGTACCACAAATTCGAAAGAATAAGTTCATTCGTCTAAAACGAAAACTCTTATTTATGCATTGAAAATGCATTGTACTAATTGATCTGTGCATAGCGGACAAACGAAGTAACACATTTTTATTGGGTTTTCAGGCCTATTTGTGTGAAAAAGTGATGTGTAATTAGACTGTCGGATCTCAGCACTATTCCGTTAAACTTCAAGCTTCGTTAAAATAGCAAGATCTCATCTTTTGTAACTCTATGACACACAAACTGGTAATCGATTCAGCATTAACCGCATCTTCGTTAAAGTTTAACTGAAAAGGGCTAGGATAGGACAATCTAGTTACCCATCACTTATTCACTTAAATTGGCTCGAAGACCCGCTGAAATGAGTTACTTCATTGTTCCGCTATTCAAGAATAATCGATTTTCAAATAGTGGAATTTCCGTGTGATTTGTGGTGCCTCTATGCGCTTGTATTTTTGTTGTATGCCTTACAAGAAAGATTTATCATTTTTTTTTGTTCAGGCACTAAGCAATCGTCACCAATCTCACCACTGCCCACTGAAAAGCTGCATTTGTGTTGAGATTAAAATTTCCCGCGTCATAGTAGAATTTACGCTGTGGGGACGGCCGGAAATATTCTGAGCCTCATAACTAGAGCAGATAGTGGAAAATCAAAAAATCCCTTTGCAGAATCTAAATGATTCAGTGTGTCCAATTAAATGACAGACAAGTAAGTTGGCTTTTCAGTTAAACTTTAAGGTTATTGCAAGGACTAACAATTCTGTTACCAAAACTCCACTTATACACGTCCTTATGGAAACATATTTCGCAAGCTTAAACGCGTGCCCCCTATGATAACGGTTAATGCTGAATTTTATTAAATCGCTCGCTCCAAAGTTGTCTTCTTCTTTGAATTTGTCAGTACTGTACCTGAGTTCCAGGACGGGGCCCTTCAGCTTCCTTATGGTTGATCGTTTGTTTGGTTGTATCGCTGGGTTAGGGTTAGGTTAGGTTAGGGCAACCTTGGGCCGAGATGAACGGTGCTCTTAAGAAATGCGGAGGAATTTGAGGGCGGTGATGATCGGCAGGAACACAGCTCGTTCGCATCTAGGGGGGAGTGGTATAGAAGAGATTTCTTCAATGTCGTGACTTCCTTTGATTAATTTGTATGTCTCAGTCAAGTGTCTTCTAAAAAATCCTTGAAGCGTTTTCGTAACTAATGACTGTAGAATCGATAGCTGTGTACGGGTTATATGTTACCTCTATGAATGAATGAATGTATTCTCAAACAAAGCCCTTAGGGCCATGGCGGGACAAAAATAAATAAGCACTCCAACTGCACCAATCCAAATACTCAACACTCAACTCCTAATTTTAATAACTAATCAACTACAAACTAATAACTATACCTATCACAACTACAACCTGCAATAAAACTACCGAACCGACGCAACTCTTGGAACACTTTACTACCCATAAAATCTTTACGGTACGTTCTTCCAGTTTCCGGTACGCGCTCTTTGAGGCCTAAAATGTCACGCTCGATTCTTCACAGCGACACATCGCGTCTCTTAGTGCCGATGCGTGCTTCAAAGGTATATGTGCTACTCGGGTCTAGGCGAGAAAAAACCCGCCGATCCCCGACATACCCTCCCTCCTCCACATCTAATATCTCAGAACAACTGAGCGCTAGAGCGAATTTTCTTATTTGTAGGTTTGGGTCATGCAATGTGTCTGTAAAGACGTTCCTTTTTAAAATGTACTGTTCCCAACTATATTGTTGCTCTCTTGTGACTAACCAATCTCACAAGCGCGAAAAGACCTTTCGCTTCCTGTATAACAACTCTGTCTGGTGGTTACATGGGTTTAGATGGAGTTGTAGTGCTTCGGGTATGTTTGTTGGTGAAGGAGTTCCTTCTCTCCCTGAAATCCGTCGTTCCTCCGTTCTTTCTCTTTCACCGCAAATGCGCCTGTCTCTGCCTCTGTGGCAAATATGGGGTAAAACATTTTACTGTGGGTTCGACCCATCCTGATTGAGTTTTGGGAATTTTTATGTAGGCTGCTTTGTTTGCTGGAGGCTTCATGCCTTCAGCATATTTTTTCTCTTTTTTTTTCAGTATATATAAATGTTATGTAGCAGCCCCAGTTGGCTATATTTTGAAATAAATAAATAAAATGTATATTTCTTTATAGATCCACAGCATCTACCGATCGACCGGTGCGTCGCTGGCTAAAGCCCAACAGGAATTCACTTCCGGAGTGTTGCGGAACGAAGTTGTTCAAGGCGCGGCGACCAGTGCCGCTCAGTCCGCTTTCCGCGCTCAAATGAACAACACAACGGCGCAACCGAATAACCGCTTCTAAGCCGCCAACAGTATAACAGTTTACAAACCGATCCAGATCCCGACAGTATAGTGGATACGTGGACAGGGAATACAAACGGTCACACTGTGACTTGTGTGTAGTGATGTCCACAGTGTAAATTTTTTTGAGTGATTCGTACCGGCAGTACATACGATTCATACGTACGGGGTGTATAGTAACACCGCGATTTATGTGAAGGGCTTATTGTGCGGGGATCTTCATGGATAAAGATGGGGGCATCACAAAAGCTATAGTTATGCCAAAGCCCATAACAATTTGTTCAAACTTCGGACGTCCCGACTTAACCTGTTTATGGCGAGACCGGATTCTGATTTCCATAAAGATAAAATGTGGAAGCGCTTCTTCAACACTCCGCTCTCTTCGAGATCATACTTTTAATGTTTGCTGTGTTCGAGTATAAGATCCGTCTGAAGTTCGGACCATGTTTGTGGAGGTTAAAAAGAAAAAATCGCACCCATCCCCTTTCAAGCTACACAACATATTTTTTTGGGGGGGGGACTTCTTTCTCGAAGCCACCTTCTGCGTAATTAAACCCAATTTTTTTTTAAACATGAATATCCAGTTCACCGGTTTTCCCATTTTCGGCCGCTTTAGCGAAGACGAACAGTTCTTGTCGCGTTAAGGAGTCGAAGGCGCGTTCAGTTATCTACGTGCGCGAATGGTTTGCCTCAGTCAGTCTGGTTCGGCGCAGGAGTTTAATCATAATTATAATTCCTTCGTTTGCCCGCAATGTCTCACATAGAAATTGCGTTGGTTGAAGTATTGCAACTTTGTCAAAAAAAATGTGGATAGTTCAAGGGAAAAGGGTTCAAAGGGAAAGTCCAAATTAGCCTAATTAGTCCAAAGTGCGGGTGGCAAGCCGGTGAGCTGAGAAATCGGGCTTTAATAATTCTAACTTACCAGATAATGACACGCCTGATTGTGTCTGGGGCCTAACTGAAGGGTGAGAGTTGCTGGTAAATGCTTTCTGTGGTTTTGTTTTTGGAAGTTTAGCGGTCTATTAATGTAAATGGTTTTCTGTGTGTTTCATAGGAGTAGGTTAGATGTATTCATCTTTTTTCGGACTCGTCTCACTTTTTCTTTAGGTGTAGAATCTCTAAATTTCGACAGGACGGGGATTTGTCACAAAAACAAGAACAGTCCCAATCCAGTCACGTACTTTTCTTTTGTTGATTTGAGGATTTGTTATCATCACCCTTATTTGTCTAAAACTTTTACAATTGCTGTGTAAAAATTGATCCTTCTGCAGCGCTCAGACATGCCTGGAATGTATATATTCAATCAATGGCTAAAAACGGATACGTCAGCTACGATTGGCAGCGATATTTCGGCCCTTCTGGCAAGGGTCCTCGTCAGGGACAACAGGACTGAAAGAAATGAACCTGCAATGAATAACGGAAGCTTCTTTCTGGAAGCTTCAGTTATTAGTTGTAGGTTTGTTTTTTCCAGTCCTGTTACCTGCAAATTTGCAATTGCAGGCGAGTAGGATTTCTCCTAATGTACACCCTCATGGGTGCTGTCTTGTTCAGGTTTCCAGTTGAATCTCCACGGTTTGCCTGACCACTCCTTGTCCAAATGATGTTAGAAACTATTTGTTGTTTGGCAGGTAACCGTTGAGTCTTCTAGTGCGTTCCACAGGTTGATTGATCTTGTGAAGAAAGTATGTGGCTTCGGACGCTTCGGTACAGGCCTCTTCGTCAGCTTTTTAGAGTGGCCCCTGGTGGTTCTTCCTGTGTTCGGCAAGAAAATGTTGGGTGGGATGTTGTTGCTCAAATTTGTATGGGACATTGATAGTCCCTGAACCTGCAATAAGTAACTGAAGCTTCAGTTATTTCAGCTTCTAAGATTTCAGCTTATAGTATTTCAGCTTCTAAGAAGCTTCAGTTATTTGTTGCAGGTTCGTTTCTTCCAGTCCTGTTGTCCCTGACATTCAGCAGCCTGACGAGTACCTTTGCCAAGAAGACACAATAATGGCGCGGAATGACGAAAGGGGTCGGGTGGTCACGGACTTGAATTCCTGCCGGGACTTCCGGCATCATCATCAGTTCAGTACCTACATATGTAACACGTCTATATTCCTGGTCTTGCTCTAGTAGAGGAAAATGTCGTCGACTGCTTGATAGTATTAAGGTCGGACTTCACTACCCAGATTTTTCGCCCGGATTCTGGATTCCGTTTTCTTCGATACCGGTATGGGTAGTGAAGACAGGTCTGAAACGCTTTGAAAGCACCCCGGACGCGTCCGGGAATCTAGTAGAAAAATCTACCAGATTCCCGGATTCAGGGTGAAAAGAAGCGGGAATTTGAAAGAAGCTACAGATGAGTTTCAGTACTCCCGCTACTTAAGAAGAAGAAGAAGAAAGTAGTTTCCATTTGACTTGGAGAAATTATTGTGCTGAGATGGTAAAATCTAAGAAAATGACAGAAGTGCTGAAAAATACCCAAAACTGGACTGTTGAAGAGACATTTGATTTGAATTCTGTTTGGGACCGTCTTCACATAATCCGGACCCCAGATTCTAGGGCGTCTGGGTAGTGAAGCACGACCTTTAGCTGCGTTTTTTGCCTTTTCTCCATAAGTCGGTTAACCTACCTATTGACTATTGACTGTTTTTCGTCTCGCCGGTCGATTCGACTGAGCTCTAAAAAACGGCTTATAAGAAAAAATGGCGTCTTCCCGTCGCCGGCGCCTATCTCTCCAGTGAGAATTTTGAATTTCGCGCCGTGCCAAGAGTGTAGGTCGGTTGGACGGAGCTCCCCCCTCAGTCCACAGTTCGGTTAACCGACGGCAAACGGAGCCAAAAAACAGCTTCTAAAAACTTAGGTCGGTTAACCGAAGGAAGAAAACGACATATGGTGGAAAATCTTGTAGGTCGGTTAACTGGATGACGGCAAAAAACGCAGCTAATGCATCAGAGACACGGTAAACCATATTTCTCCGTTACCAAGGATGGTCGCGTCCCTTTAGAACCTAGGTTAAGGAGCCTCAGTCTGAAGTGCGATATCGTTTTACGCCACAAGTCTTATGCGTGTTCTGAAGTTTGATTTTGTTTGGATGTTGAAGGTTGAAGCATTGTAACTGTCAGTCGGTTAAGAAAATGATTCCATTTCTTGTAATTGAAGATGATTTCTTTGATGTAAACTGTATTTGGTCCAAAGTTACTAAATGTATCATATTTGTTGACCGGCAGTTACGACTAGTCTTTAAAGCACAACTGAAGGCTATTTGAATAGTTTATTTCTTGAGCAGAGGCGTCATTTGGGGGGGGCAGGGGGTGGCAGCTGCCACCCCTTGGCCGTCCAAGGGGGCCCAGAGCTACCCAGGAAAAACGGGAAAATAGCCTGAAAAAGTCAGTTTTTCATCACAATTGTGACATCTCGTTGCGCCATACCAGTTGATCTTAAGTCACTGATGGAAATCGAACCTTTTTTAATCCGAGATAATGACCCATTGTTCGAGGATCGAATGTCTTCAAGGCGCGTTTGAGGCTGGATCAGTTGTGTGTCTGAACTCTGAACATGAAGAGCGAGACATTTTTTTTGTAACATGGCTTTCAGTATCATATTATGATTTGTTCCTGGATAGCTGAGGGCCCCCTTGGAAATTCAGGTTGGGGCACTGCCCCGACGGAACACAAAATGTAAGAGTAGGAAGGGGAGAGGGTCAGCAAACACTAAGTGCCTTTTCACTTAATCCCAGCTTGTTTATTTTGTAAAATGGTAAAAAGAGTTTTAAATCTGCGTGTAACGTGTGTTGCAGCAAAGGCTACCCTGTTTCAGTTTTGCTTCGAAAGGTCATTTTATTTGGAAAGGGTCGAGTTGAAGCACCATCATGTACCAGTTTTCAGTTTAATGTCTCACATTGTTTGAAATGTGTCGTGACCAAACATTATGAGTCGTGACCCGTGCTTTCATTTGTGATCCAAAAGATAAAGAATTCCAAAATTTTCGCCTGCAGGGACGATTGTAGTATGCTCTGTTTACTTTGAGGTTTGGACTTACAGTTTGGGGGATGGGCATTTTAGAACCTAAAATTTGTTCAGGAAGTAGTTAAATTTTGTTAGAGAATATGCAAATTCAACAAAAAATTTTGCCTGCGCCGCTCATTGACATTTCTTTGCCAAAAAGTCGTCAGAAGCTTGCTCTCCAGCGAGTTCCAGTTAGTTTTCCGCTCTTTCAGCCGTGCTGGATTCCCAACAAGTACATTTTGCGGCATTCACCCCTCGCCCAGGCACTTCAAACCGCCCGTGCGTCATGGGTCCCCGAAGGGGGCCCGGGACGCCGACACTGCCACCCCTTAGGTTTCAGCGAAATGACGCCTCTGTTCTTGAGGTCCCTTTGACTGACACGTAAAAACCTGCATTGTGCGTAATCCCGTTCATAGTTTCGACTCTTTTAAACCAGCAGTGTCCCCATTCAGAGTGAGCGTAAAATTGCGGAATTTTTTCGCTTAGTTTTTCTCGTAAATCCAAGGTCTTTTCTGACAAACTAGAAAGCCTTCTAATCAATCTAATCCGTTTTATTTAATTTCCTCTTCCACGTTGCCATACGTCACGTTTCATCAGTTGGATAGCCTAATGTCAACGCTCGCAAAATATTTATTTTACGGAGAACTGTATAAGCTTTTTACGTCGATTGAAGAGTCTCGGTATGAAGAAGTGATGTTTCCAGTCTGAAAGGACCTTTTTGAGATTCGATGGAAGAAGGAACTCGATGAGAAGAGGACTCGATCAAAATAGATATCTGGAATCCGGAACAACAAAGCAAAATAGGCTACTGTAAGAAAAGCAATTTATTGCAAAATTAATTAGTAATATTAGTTAAACTTATCCTTCGTAGACTTTTTACCTACGAGGTAAAAACGAGCAATCACAATCATCAAAATGGAAATCCCTACTAAAAGTCCCACGATGCTAAGTACCATCATAACTATAACATCTATTAGATAGTAAGAAGCGGTAGATAAACTAGTAGCGACATCTGACCTTAGATGGGTGTGGCCGTGGTGGCGAATGGCGTAGTTCACCCAGTAAATGAAGACGTCCAGGGGGGTTAGGGGTCGATCGCGAACGTCCTGAGAGATGTGACGAAGGCCCTCGCGATAGCTAGAAGAAAAGAACATAATGAGAGCAGTCCAGTTCATGGGAGGGCGTCTTGGGTTCGGATTAAGGCTATCTCGGAATGAGAATCCGGTGAAACCTACAGTTTCTACACCATTTTTTATAACTTCCATTCCTGGTTCGAAACGTGCCATACCTACGCTTCGTTAAAATCCGCAAATAAAAAATTAAATGTGAGTATTTTTGAGTCCCTCTCTGCCGGGTAACTTCCTGATATTTAGTTATTTTGTTTTGTTGTAAATAATAAAACCTTGAACCTATTTAGTTGGTAATCCCTCTCCCCGAATATTTCCGTAACAATGATAATTCACAATGATACGTAACAATTAAAAAACAAGAGCTGGAAGTTCATATGGCACTTGCAAGGCTTGGTAAAAGGATGAAAGTAGGAATTTGCCAATTTGTGGGTTTTGTTGTGATCATTTGTAAGCAAAACCCTTGATATAAGAGTGACGATGGACCCCTGGAAATCACAAGAATGTATCGTTTGGTAAAAGTTTTTTTTTGCACTTGGCTGTGATGATGCGTACTTTAAGGGCGCAAGAAGTTCATCTGTAATCAAAACTCTTGAGGCAAAAATGAACATGGGCCTTTTAGGATCATGAATATATAGGCCTATGGTCTAGTCAAAAGTTTTTTTTTTTACTTTTCCGTTAAGATACTCACTTTAGGGGTGCTAGAAATTCATTTCTAAGCAAAACCCTTGAAGCAAAAATTATCATGGGCTCGAGGGATCATGAAAATGTAGATTTTGCTTAAAAGTATTTTTTGTACTTGGGGTTAGCAGGAGTACTTTAAGGGATAGTCGGATGTGGGAAGTGACAATTTCTAAGCCAATCTTGTAAAACCTCTAACGTTCAGCCAAGTTTCATCGTTCTCAGCACATCTGGAAGTACCTTAAATTGCGATCAACGGAATTCCGGACCACCCAACTCCCCCCAGAGTGACCGAATCCGGTCCGGTTCTGTCACTGCTGTATCTAGGGCTTACGCTTGTTCTTCTCACCAAGTGTGACCCCAATCGCTACACACAAAATTGTAAGAGTCCGTGATATGCCTGCCAAGTTTCATCGTCGTAGCACATGTGTAATAAGCATCTTAAGTCGGGATCACCGGAATTCCGGTACCATCCCTCCAACTCCCCCACAGTGCTCGGATCCGGTCCGGGACTCCGGTCTTGTCAACTATGTATCTAGGGCTTGTGCTTGTTCTTCCCACCAAGTTTCATTCCGATCCGTTCACTCTACAAAATTTCCGGCCCCCCCCCCGACTCCCCACATTGATCGGATCCTGTCCGCACTTGAAATGGGACATCTGAGACATGAGTTCTTTCCGAATATCAAGTTTCATTAAGATCCGATCACCCTTTCAAAAGTTGGACATACCTCAAGATTCCGGATTCCCCCTCCCTCCACTCCCCCCACGATGGTCAAATCGGAAAAGCGACTGTTCTTAAGTTAAAATTGTAGAGTCCCTGATATGCCTGCCAAGTTTCATCGTCCTAGCACATGTGTAAGCATCTCAAGTCGGGATTACCGGAATTCCGGAACCCTCCCTCCAACCCCCCCACAGTGCTCGGATCCAGTCCGGTCTTGTCAACTATGTATCTAGGGCTTGTGCTTGTTTGTCCCACCAAGTTTCACCCCGATCCGTCCACTCTGAACATGTCACACGATTTCCGGTCCCCCCCCCCTCCAACTCCCCCCAGAGTCACCGGATCCATTCCGGGCGTGCAGTGTGACATCTGAGACACGAGGTCTTTCCCAATATCAAGTTTCATTAAATTCCGATCCCCCGTTCTAAAGTATAAATACGTCAATATTCCGGATTCCCCCTCCCTCCACTCCCCCCACGGTGGTCGGATCGGGGAAGTGACTATTTCCAAATTAGTTTGTTCGGGTCCCTAATACGCCTGCCAAGTTCCATCGTCCTAGCTCATCTGGAAGTACCCTAACTCGCGATCACCGGACTGACCGACAGACAGACCGACCGACTGACGGAAAAGTGATCGGTATATGGCACTTGGCCGGAAGGCAAGTGCCATAACAACTAAATAATTCGTAAATAACAACAATGTGTCTTGGCTCAGTTCTGACTAGAGGAGGAATTCTAAGCAAAAGGAAGGATAACGACAGGTCGAATGGGTTGAAAATGAGAAGCAGTGAACTTCCAGCGAAAAAGTTAACATGAAATGGTAACCCAGCTTTTAGTTACCATTGTTACCAACGACGTCATTGCCAAGTTAAGCAACATGACGCCTCCTTACCATATATGTCGGTCTTGTCGGGTTCGGATCTTCGGCCAGAAAGGGTCGCCAGGATCCGGATTACAGAGAAATTGCAGACCCTTCGACTCACTTCTAGCTTTCTGAATACGATAGAAGTTCGTTACTTGGGACAGTTATCCAACTGTGCATGGCAAGTTATGACAAATGATAAAATGAGCACAAAAACACAGGTGTTCGAAAGAGCACTTTAACTCATCACTAGTTGCCTTTCATCCCATCAAGTGGCTGAAAATACCTCCGCCCCATGACTAACTAACGTTCGAAGAAGCAACAAGTAACCTCTACAGTACATAAACGACAAACGCTTCACAAAATAAAATAGCTAAAAGTACTCCTGTAATCCAGGTAGTTTCAGCCAAGGATAGCCTACAGTTAAAGATACTTCAGAGAGGGAGCCGGGAGCATAACAAGTAGTGGAAACGGAGGGTTTATTACCCAGTCAACCACAAATCCCTGATTCTGGATACCCTATGCCAAACACCGGATACCTGTTGGTAAACTAAAGTCCGGTCTTCACCTCCCGGAACTTCCGGAATCTGGGCTTCCAGATTATTCTTTGACTTATTCTGTAAATTGCATCTGGAAGATGAACCGGTCCGAAAGTACATCAAAATAATCCGGAAAAAAGGGGCTTTTGAACTTCCAGATTTCCGGAATTTTTAAGTATCGCAGAAGAAATTCAGAAAAAATCACGGAGAATCTGGGAACCCAGATTCCGGAAGGTGAAGACCCGACTTAACCCTGACCGGCACTACTATAAAGGAGTTCTGATTTGGCTGATTTCTGAGCTTCACTCAGATCTCCAATATTTTATTGGGTTTTGCCCGGGCCACATTCAGTCATATCTCACGGAACTTGGTTCGTTAATTTGGTTATTACCAAGAACAAATAACGAGACAGAACTGCTATCTCCCTATCTCGGTCATACAAACATGCTGAGTCGAGTAAAATACGACCGATTCCCGATGCAAACGAGCGGCTTCGCGCCACATCACGTTTCGTTACCTCTACAAACTATGGACGCGCCCCAGAGCGGATCAGCGCGCGGAGTACGCCTCCTGCTCGCCTCTTTCGATATTTCTTGTGCGATAGGCAACGGTGAAGACGGAAGAGGAGTAAACGGGTACCAGCATCAGCTCAAAGCTAGAGTAAATACCTCCAGGTCCGCTTAGATTTGTCGGGGTTTTCACAGTCGCTGCATGCGACTAAAGATAGAGGTTCTTACTGATTATTTGTTCTTGTTGTTAACCACTCTTTACGTTTTATCCTTATCACGTTTCGAACAAAGAAATTCAAGAAACATTACCACCATCATCATTCATGCATGAGTAAACAAAACTAACAAGAGTCAGTGACTGTGGTTGGTCCAAAAATACGTTTCCATAATGGTGTAGAGGGATTTTGCCATCTAAACTGTTTTACGTTTTCAGCGTCTTTTCTTCCCAAATTCGACCGTAAAACGGTATTATTACCAAGTGAGACTATATAGTCGGGCCGGGCCTCGGCATTAGACTATCCAGTGTTTGGCATAGTGTATCCAGCGTTAGGCACAGGGTATACCAAACGCTTGATACACCAGCGTTTGGCATAGCCGCATAGGGTATCCAAAAATCAGGGGTTCGCGGTTGACCGGACCTATCCCCTTCCCCGTTTCAAAGTACTGATCTCACATAGACAGAATACATACCTTTTATCGCGTATAAGGTTGACAATAATTTGTTGCGTCTCATTCGCCCCTTCTTCTACCAACTTGCTCCACTGCCATCTCTCGGCTGCTCCAAGCTCTACGGCTCGGTTGGTTGCCAGTCGCTGAGTGGCGCTAGCTGGTAAACACAAGATGGGGACACCGTAGTAAAGAGATTCGAACGTCTCAGTGAATGAACAGCGGGAAATCATCAGCTTGGTTTTGGGGTGGCCTGAAATAGAAGCATGCACTTTAATAGAAGCAGCCCTTACAAAAGTGAGGGCTGTTGCATCTCAAGGAGAAGATCTATTCTCTTGAAGCTGAAGTCGGAGTGAATACACAATTTATTCCAATGTCTAAAGGCGTTTTTTTTTTACCGGTACATTTGTACCCCCAAATTTCTGAGTCACAGAAACAGAAGTGCCTGCGGCATACACTCGACCCACAAGTGTAAACTCGCGGAAACGCCATTTTGTCTGCATCTTCGGCGGAAATATCAAATACACGACAAAAAGTAGATCCAGATAAAATTTCAATAAATAGAAAATCAAGCTCACGCCCTCACTATTCTCTGCTAGAAGGCGAGGGACTGCTCAGTTCTGTAGCAAGGTGTACATGGTCCCTGTCTCTGGGCCTGCCTCCGTGCCTCTGGGCCTACCTCCGTGCATCTTGGTGTGGGCCAAAACTGTCGGTGAGCAGCCCTAGCTAGAAGGATCCTCAGATTTCTTTCTTTTTCTTCCATTACGTTTTTTTTCAACTTTCAGTTTGCGGTAGATGACGTAAGATGACTTCAAACTTGAAAAGATAGCAGCCTCCCCCATTTGACAGTATGAGAAAAACTGATCGAATACCCACCTATTATCAAGTAAGCACCATTTTTGCATATCACTGGTATGTCTGGCACTTACACTGATGTAATGTTATTTCGTATTTGGATAAAATTCTAACTTACCCAGAATATCAGTCCTAGATGGGTTTCTCAGATATAGCACCCCAGGACGGGGTCTGTGTTCCCTCATTTTGGGGTCGTTGGTTGTAATAATGGCGGAGTAGCCGGCATTCAAAACGGCATCGATGAGGACTTGTGTTGACCCAGCTGGAGACTCGGCATGAACCCCATCTAACGGAGAGTCGATTGTGATGAAAACAACGCCTGAACGTACATTTTCAACAAATTCCTTGGAAATCTAAAAATAAATGAAACAAAATTAAAGTAAGTATCCAAACCTGGATTTCTTACCCTATAGTCTAATCTGCAGCTGTTGCTTCCTAGAAACCCACCCTCTGCTGTCGTCCATGGATAAAACGAGACAAGATTTCAAGCATTCCCGTACCAAGTAGCAACTACTTTCGACCAAGAAAGAAAATTAAAATTAAACACGAAATGCAAAATACTCGCCAGATGAAGTGTATTTTTTTTAATCTAAAACTGTGAGACACGCCACTCCTAATTACTCACTGATGCTTCATTCTGATGATTCATTGTCTTATTTTGAGTGTTACGGATGATGTGCACTAAGATCAGGAAATTTCGAAATATGTCTTATATATGCTTTAACCTTTGTACTTTTTTCCTTTTCTTGTCTCTTCATTTTTGCGGAATAAAAAAATTTCATTCACGCTCATGGAAGGAAATTCCAGAATCCCGGGCTATTCCCCGGCCTATTGAGCAGAGCACTGACGTGCTATTGAGCATGTAGCTGACGACTAACAGTCTATTGAAAAAGAGACAAAAAAAGAAAAAAAAACACAATAATAATAAAAAGAAAGAAACACCAAAATAAGATCAATACAAGTTCAATAATTTTTTTTAGTCAGTACAACTCTTTCTTGTCCACTTTTGACCCTTCGTAAGAAAGATAATTTCAGTAAATTTTTCTATATTGAATAAAATATAATGTAATTATTTATTCACCTCTTCTAGCTTTAAGCTATTTGGATGTAAATTTGATTTATTGATCGATACAATCAAAAGCGACGTCTCGTTCCATGGCAATATAGGAAGGCTATAGTTTCGAAGTACAAAGAGTTCTGAAGCTGTTTTGTATGGGGTGGTTAGCATTGCAAAAAGGAGCTCTTACTAAAGTAAAATCAATACAAGTTCAATACAATTTCTGCAGAGTCAGTCTACTTTAGCTCAGTAAATACAACTCTATCTTGTCCGGGTCCTTTTTGTCTGGTAGCAAAAACTGAGAATCGCAGCATAGCTACCTCAATAGCTACGTGCTGCCGCTGAGGTTGACTTTTCCGGCTTAAGCCCCCCCCCCCAAAAAAAAAAAATAAAGACAAACAATCGCTGGCAGTTACATAGCAACTAGCAAGACAGTGTATGAGGATCGCAAAGAGCTCCTAAAGCCTTAAATCCACCTAATACGGAGCATCCTTGGACGATAATCACCACCCATACTGTTCGTATAATTTAATGAAGACGCGGCTTGACATTCTGACACGCCAGGTGCCAAAATGTTTTGGCAAATTTGCCATTATTTTTTTTTAAACAGAATGCGGAAACCAGCAAGTTCGCCTTATCCACAAATTCGCGAAATGCGGTGCATACCGTTCTGCCGGCTCATGACCCTTGAATCAAGGGTTATTCGCACTATAATCCCGTATTTCAACTTTTTATATCACGTCAAAGTGAAAGGATGTAAAGCGCATCAATCCTTCGAGTTTCGACTGGAGACGTGGTCGATAGGCGCATGGATCAAATTCTCCACATTCCAGTTCAAGAGCCATAACGCGCGTTATTTCCTGTTGGCTCCCCAATGATCATCACCATCATCAACGTTTAACAAAAGCCTGCTAGGATATGTGTTTGATTATAGTAGTCAGTAGAAAAAAATTTGCAAACCTCCCAGACGATGTGAGTTTTGCACTACCCTTCAATTTAAAAAGAGAGCTACTCTTTTCCGTTAATTAACTTATGGATCTATAACTATCTATTACTATATCTGTGTGGCGGATGCTGATAACGAGGCAAAAAGGATTCGAGAATAATCCGCTCGGAGCGCTGAAACTGTATATTACGATCAAATGCCCCCTATGGTATCCCGAGCGGATCAGGGAGTATACGAGGTGACTTCTCAGGCCTTTTCCCATTTACCCTAAACGTTCTAACCCTTTTATCGGGTATGTACGCAAAACAAGGAGGGAGGGGGGATAATCACCAGACACCAAATATCTCTCTCGTGATCCGATGCGTCCTGTGCTATTTTAACCCTTTCGCGCCGGAAGTATACATTTGGAACCATTCACTTCCAAAAATTTTATCTCACGGAGCATAAACGCCATCTAGCAAAGAAAGAGTGCGTCTTGTAGCGCTTTTCAGCCGCTTCCAGATGACGCCTCAGTTGTCTTCTCCGATTACTTGGGTGCAAGAGAGATACACTCGAAGTTCATTGTTCAAGTGACGAGTCAATGAAAGGGGGTCACTAGCCTTTCATTGACGCGTCACTTGAACAATGAACTTCGGGTGTATCTCTCGCACCCAAGTTATCGGAGAAGCTTGACGAATGAGGCGTCACCTGGTAGCGGCTGAGAAGCGCTCCAAGACGCACTCTTTCTTTGCTAGATGGGGTTTATGCTCCGTGAGATAAAAATATTTGAAGTTATGGTGCCATATGGCACCATTCGCCATTTTGTTTGCTATTTCTCATGAATTTTTTTTTAACCTTTTTTCATCGTGGAATCACCTAAAATAAACAGGTTTTCCCCTCAAAAATGTTTTATCTCTGCCAAATCATAATTCAGGCGTGAAAGGGTTAAAGAGATCCGAGGAATGAACGAGGTGATATTTTGTCAGCCTTGTCTCATTTTCCCCCTTGAATAGTTTTAAGCCTTTCATCAGACGTGATTTTATCCACAAAGAGGGGGGACTTATCAGACATCAACCATAACCCGTTGACTTCAAGCAAAAACGGACAAAATTACATAACCAGTTTTTCTGACAAATGAGCTTCTCACGGCCAACCGCCGGGAGCATGATACGCATCGAAAGTGGCGAAACACGGAAAACGTAAAAATCATTGCGGTGTTGTTAGGGGAGTTAGAATTTACCGTATGAAATTCTGGTCTTTTGAGTTTTAAGAACGGATGGAACGATTGCGGAAGCATTAGTATTACAGGACGAGGGGACAGAACTATTCAATCGCTCACCCCCTCGTACTCCAGCGGTGGAAGGCAATAGAAGCAGCCGGCGTGAATAATATGAGGTGGCGTTGGTATTGGGTGATCCATCAGGAGGTCCGATGACGTCAGAACCACCCCCAAGTCCCCATACAGCGACTTCAGGTCAAAACTCTGCTTTAAGCCATTCTCAGCTATTTTTATGGCAGGGTTTTGCCACGAATTCTCAACAGCCGATAGGTAGTTCCACCACCGTCGAAAATTCCCGAGTTTATCTATTGTGGAAAAGTCGCGCGGATTATCTTCGGAGAGCACGGGTATGTAAGATAACGGGTATGGGACGCTTGAATGATAGTACACCCATGGGTGGTCAATCTGGGACGTCGACAGCCCGATAACAGGGATATTCACCACTTTCATCAGTGGCAGAACACAAGCATCACTGAATGTTAGAAACACTATTGCCAAATCGTTATCAGCTTTCTGCACTATTTTTAGTCCTAAGTTATCTCGGTAGAGTGTTTCACAAATTTCCAGGTTTTCTGCTGCGATTCTCGATATGCGCTGCAAGTGAGCCGTTGGCAACGTCGCATGCTCATCATTAACAACCTCAACTTCTACGGCAGGTTTCGTCGGAATAATCACTATATCCACTCCTGGAATACGGGGTCCAGGGTCTCCACTAGTAATTAAGGTCACATTTAATCCTGAGGTACTGAGAATCCTCGAACTTTGGTAGGATAAATATCGGTCTTCGCCCGATCCAAGAGATATAATTAACACTCGTTCCGAAGCTGTGTATGCAAATATTGCCGCGAGCAAAAGAATTCCAGCCATCGGATGGCTGGAATGATCACTGGAAACTGTCTGCGAAAACAATTTCGAACGGAGGAGAGGCGAGCTCTCTCCAGATCACACCAGAGTTGCCACGACAAAAATAAATCAACCGTTCCAAAAAATTACCAAGAAATTATGCAGAATTATTGTTGTGATTTCCTCTCTGTGTTTTGTTTTATGTTTTCTTTTCTTGCGTTACCCCTTTCTGTGTTTTTTTGCTATTCATACACTCGATCATTTTCTCTTGTTGTGCGGTGGGTGAAAAAAAAAAAAAAATCAAAAGAGAAAATCTTGGCGTAGCCACGCGGAAAGATTTGGAAAACTGGTGATTTTTTGGGAAAAGTGGGCGATCTTTTGTGTGAAAATCATCAAAATTAAATAATTTGGAGATACAAACATAAATACAAATCCCCAAATTTGGCGATAAATCATCTCCAGTGGCAACTCTGGATCCCACTAGGACCACTATGCATAGGTATTTGAGAGATATTTGTTTCGTGCATGTGCAAATAGACGACCGGTCGGAAGGGCCATTTGTTTGAAGAAAACTGACGACTCACGAACTTTGAACAAAGAAAGAAGAAAACAGGAACACATAGTTTACTACCACATCAGCAAGACCAGAAAAGGGTTGTCCGTACTTATTCGTTACGTAAAAAACGGCTTCCTTTTTGGGATCCCAGGATACCTGCGACTTCGTAAAGTTTGTCCATCTGTCCATCCGTCTGTCTGTCTGTTAGCACGATATTTCTCGAAGGGGTTGGATATTGTGTCCAAACTTGGTATCAGGATCCATTGGGATCCTGGGGTACAGGTCAAGTTCGTAGATGGGTTTCGTGGTAGGGGTGGGGGAGAGGGGGTTAAATTAAGGGGCAAGAAATGTGTCGATGTAGGGGTATTGATACATATGATAGAGGATACATATGAGTCGATTTAGAGGTAGTGATACATGCTGAATCCACATCTGAAACTTATTTGTCACCGGACAAATAGTTCGCCTGGAATCCGGCCAAAACCGTAAAACTGGTAAAAGTAAAAGTTTTCTCTGAATATGACTAGAGGCTCGATTAAGGGGTAAATAAATATGCCGACTCCGATTTTTAACTTTATTTTCTCATCGGACTAGTAGTTCGCCCAGAATTCGGCCAGCACCGGAAAAATTGATAAAACTAAAAGTTGTATAGGAAGTTGACTGAGAGATTCGATACTAGGGTAAGGAGATATGCTGAATCCGTTTTTGAACTTTCTTTCTTGCCGGGAAAGTATAGCTCGTCTGAGACTCGACCAAAACCGGAAATTTGGTGGAAGGAATCACTAGAAATTCGGATTCCCCCCCACCCCCCACTGTGAACTGATCCGGTGCGGTTATGTCAATCACGTATCTAGGGCTTGTGCTGGTTCTTTCCACCAACTTTCATCCCGATCTCTCTACTCAAAGCGTTTCCCAAGATATCCGGTTCCCCTCTCCAGTTCCCCCAAATGTCACCGGATCCGGTCCGGATTTAAACTGGGATGTCTGAGGCACAAGGTACTTCTACATATCAAGTTTCATTAAGATCCGATCACCCGTTCGTAAGTTAAAAATACCTCATTTTTCCGGATTCCCCTCCCTCCAGCCCCCCCCCGGATGGTCGGATCGGGGAAACGACTATTATCAAGTCAATCTGTTCGAGTCCCTGACATGCCTGCGAATTTTCATCGTCCTAGCACATCAGGAAGCACCAAACTCGCGGGATCACTAGAGATCCGGATTCCCCCCCAACTCCCCCAAATTGAGTGGATCCGGTCCGGTTATGTCAATCCCATATCTAGGACTTGTGCTTGTTCTTTCCACCAACTTTCATCCAGATCTCTCCACTCTAAGTGATTTTCAAGATTTCCGGTTTCCCCCTCCAACTACCCCCATGTCATCGGATCCGGTCTGGATTTAAAATGGGAGGTCTGAGACACGTGATCCTTCCATATATCAAGTTTCATTAACATCCGATCACCCGTTCGTAAGTTAAAAATAAATCATTTTTCCTATTTTTTTCCGGATTCCCCTTCCCTCCACTCCCCCTCAGATGGTCGAATCGGGGAAGCAACTATTTCTAATTTAATCTGGTCCGGTCCCTGATATGCCTGCCAAGTTTCATCGTCCTAGCTTATCTGGAAGTGCCCGAACTAGCAAAACCACGGCCAAGTGCCATAAAAAGTAAAGACAGAAAGGAATTACCTGATGGATAAGTCAAGGGGTTGACTAGGGATGCACAAGATGCCTACGGAATCTGGTGAAGACTGGAAATCTACAAGATCCGATAGTATGGATGAAAATACAATAAATATTCGCCTTAATCTGAGATCCCATCGAAACTTTTGGTCTTGTTTTATATCCGCGTAGCAATATTTTTGTAATTCTAAAACTATCGAAAGGCTCCGGACCAGGTCCGATGAACTTTGGGGGGGGGGGGGGGGGGGGCTGGAAATCTTGTGATACGCTTAGAGTCGAGGGACCAGGATGAAACTTGGTGGGAAGAACAAGCACAAGCCCTAGATAGATCTGTGACGTAACCGTACCGGATTCGGGCACTGTGGGGGGGAGGGGAGGAGGTCGGGAATTCCGGTGACCGCGAGTTAAGGTACTTCCAGATGTGCTAGGACGATGAAACTTGGCTTTAACGTTAGAGACTTCCATCCCTTAAAGTACTCATCTTACCCGCAAAGTACAAAAAATACTTTTAAGCAAAAGGTACATTTTCATGATCCCCATGAGCCCATGATTATTTTTGCCTCAATGGTTTTGCTTAGAAATGAATTTCTAGCTCCCTTAAAGTGTGCAGCTTAACCGCAAAGTGAAACAAAACTTTTGACCAAACGATACATTTCATGATCCCCGAGGGCCAATGATCATTTCTGCCTCGAAGGTTTATCTAACAAGTGAATTCTTTAGAGTACAAACAATACTTCTGAGAGCACAATATACATTTTCATGGCCCCGATGAGCCTATCATCATTTTTGCCTCAAGGGTTTGATTCCAGATGAATTTCTAGCGCCCTTAAAGTGCGCATCATCGCAGCCAAGTGCAAAAATAAAATACATTTTACCAAACGATACATTCCCGTGATTTCCAAGGGTCCATGATCATTCTTATGTCAAGGGTTTTGCCGTTTTGCATACAAATGATCACAATGAACCCACGAATTGGCAAATTCTTACTTTCATCCTCCGACCCAGCCTTGCAAGTGCCATATGAGCTTCTAGCTCTTGTTTTCTTTTCTCCATAATCCATCGTTGACATTTTATCGAACATGGAAAGATGGGAAACAAACCCATCGCTTACCTCGCTTACTTGCAACCCATCGCAAACCCCTCACAGAAAAGACTAATTATTTACCGAACGTTGACTAAACATTTAGAATGGTGTTACTATGTCGAGAACTACTTGCACTTTTTTGCTCGGCGTTCAAAAATTCTGTCTCGCTCGGGTTTGTACTGACAATAATTAAATGATAACTAGTAGCACGAGACCTACTAGCATTTTTTTTTCTGTTCTTGTTTTGCGTTCCAACACTCCTCTGACGCTCGGGTATAGCAATTGTTTAGTTAAAACAATTGCTAACAGTACGCGTAACCAATTAGCAAATCTATTGCCAATACAAAAATTTAATTAAAGCCATTAACAGTAATACGCGCAACCAATTTGCACAACTAGTATTCCTACCATCAAAATGCGCAAAAAGTTACATCATTATTGCAAATACGGCTTGCGTTTCTTGCATTTCCTTTCTTGGCTGTACAATATCCTTTCTCACCCGAGTTTGAAAATAGATTAATTAAGCCATTAATAGTAATTCGCGCGATCAATTTGCAAATATAGTATTCCAATTATCTAATGCGCAAAAAATTACATCATTGTTGCAAATACGGCTTGTGCAAGGCCTCGCAACAGTTGGATTCTAAAGTGAGCGGAAGATATAGTGGGCAATCTTTATCTTGAAGTTATGGCCAAGAGACTCATCCTTACCGGTACTCATCCCGTCGACCTCGCAACTTCCATGGGTATAAATGCCAGGAATTGGTTTGGAAAGGATAGTTCATCTCGCTTGTTACAAGAAGAACAAACACTCAACAATGAAATCAGTAAGTTTCATATTGGTCACTTATTTCCTGAATTTCTTAGAGGCTATCATTTTTATCGTCTACATCAGGCTCTTCTTGCAGCAAACTTAGTGGCGGAAACAGTCGGCATTTTTTAATGTCTTTTGAGTATTTTTTTCCGTCTCCATGCTGAAGCCGTTCAGCAGGGAGAGCAATAGCATTCACAGCTAAACCTGATGAAGTTAGAATTCTAATGAAATACTTTAGTTACATTTCTACTATTACTAAAAAAAATCCTCCACTTTTAAGGACAAGTACAACTACTAGAATTTGCAACTTCTTGCCATCATGTTTACTCCCGCTGAACTTTAAACTCTTGTGTGACCATTTTTGGGATGACAAGACAATTTTATTGTATTTCTCTACATAGGCCTACCCTTGCGGAAAATGAATAGTTAAAGCACAACTCTTACTAGAAATAATCTTTTCCTATGAAATGGATCAGAAAAAAACATTTTGGAAAATACCATTACTTTCCATCTTATAGCGATTTTCTTGTTAGCGCCTGTCGACTATGTCCAGCCTTCCTGCTCTCCGGCTGGGCTGGGCGCGAAACATTTGAAAACTGATCGCGCCGTGGTTCTTGTGAAAACTAAGCAAATAAAAGAAGTAATAAACAAAAGTTTCTCAGATCCTTATGTGTGAAAGAGTTGTCAGCAGACGTTGATGATCCCGGCAAACGCTTCGTTGTGTGACGGATAAAACTCGGCAAGGCCAAAAAGCGCTAAAATTTCGTAGGCACAAAACGAAACAATGGAGAAAGGTGGGGATTTTAGAAGCTTATAATTCTGTATGGGAGCTAGACATATTACAAAAGGCAGAATAAGCAAGAGGGGTCCTTTAACATTACAATAAAAAAGAGAAAAGCAAATAACAAGACGTGTTGAAAGAGACTAACTGAGGTTTTTTTTAGATCATCTTTGTCACCCTTTGCGCCGTCGCAGCCCACGCCGCCAAGCTCGGGAACTCCGACGCTGAGGCCACCATCGTCAACTATGAAAACGAAGTGAACGGAGACGGAACCTACAACTTTGCCTACGAGACGAGCAACGGAATCAAACACAGCGAAAGCGGCAAACAGATCGAAATTAAGGACGATGAGCCAGGCACACAAGCCACAGGAAGCTTCTCTTACACCTCCGCTGATGGCGTCAAGATCACCCTGACCTACACCGCTGACGATAACGGATTCGTCGCCTCTGGAGATCATCTGCCAACCCCTCCCCCTCTCCCAGACCACGTTGTTGAACTCCTGGCCCGACTCGCAAAGAACTAGACCTTTTATAATATAACGCGCTTTTGTATGATATTTTCGAATAAAAAACGATCGGACATTTCGAAAACGATATGTACTCTCAGCAGGATCCTTACCTTAGACCAGTGGTTCCCAACAGGTGGTACGCGTACCCAAAGGGGTACGAGAGACCCTCATAAGGGGTACGCAAAGGTCCCAAAATCAATTTAGTCTATTGCTTTCATACCTCGCTTCAGTTGTTGTTAAGTCCCCTAATTCAGTTTCAGTTTTGTCCTCGAAATCAAATACCCCATTGTACGCAATTTCGGATTCACAAGCTTTATCGTTGATGACAATAAATGTTTTTTTGACGTTGTCAACAATTCGTCAAAACGGGGTACGGAACCTTTTTGAACCTTGATTAGGGGTACGCAAAGCTTTTGAACCTTGATTAAGGGTACACAACTCGTTTGAACCTTGATTAGGGGTACTCGGTGCGGAAAAGTTGGGAACCACTGCCTTAGACCTTAGTACTTCCTGCTTCTCAAAAGCCGCTAAGGGCATCCAAGACGAGTCGCTAGTCGTCTCATGTATACCGTTGCCAGGCATCTTCTTAGCCGGGCTGGATGGAGGCGTTGATATTGCAGACATCCAACTGGTAGGTGAGGCGACGAGTGTTTTTCGGTCGCCCTCTTCGTCTGGATCCCTAAGGTTGCCACTGAAGGATAGCGTTCAGGAGTCTGGTGCTTCCCGTCGCGAAAGCATGGCCCATGTATCTCTGTAGGATCAGGTCGTCCTTTGTAGAAGATTAACGAGCTTTGGAGAGAGACCTTACCCTGCACATCCAGACACAGTCACACAGTTTTCTGGGTGTCTAATCTCATTTCCACGAAAAATTTTCACTGAAATCCCTGACCAGAACTTATATGAGGTCTAGTTGTGATGGGCAATTATCTTAAAACAAGAATGGCCCGAACAGTATTTTCCTGGTATTTTCTGGACCCTTAGCATCCTAGTCTTTACCCAAGAAGAGCCTTTCATTCCGAGTTTTGCCTTAAGCGCTATTCGCAATTTTAATTTATTGGTTAAAGTCCGTATACAAAAATGGACTTCTTAAGCCCCAAATATTTAGCTTTTGCTTCACTCAAATCCTTCATCTGTTCTGGGTCCCCATTATCAGGGTGAGACAATACCTCAGGTATCAATCATTCTCGTTCGCGACAGCAACACATTTCGATGAAGACTTCTTTTGAAGACGTCGGATGGCAATGACGTGGGACGAAATTTGGTTCCAAGTCTCCACAATCCGATTTCCAAACTTCCACACCTGCCGCCTGCTACCTTTACACTCACCCCATACCTATAATACGGCTTATGTACCTGCAGAAGCGATGATCTTTTTTTGTCTTTTTGAGTCTTCGATTCTCCACATGGACACTTATTAAGCCATTTTTTTATGCGTAACGGCATTTTTTATTGATAGATTGACAACGGGGCTTAAAGTTCTTTCTTTTAGTTTTCAATTCTCCGGGGTTCCGGCTTAAAAAAAAACGGCGAAAACCCCACGGATTTACCTCCCCCCTGCAAAAAACAGGCGAGCCCCCCTGGCAACCTCCCCCCCCACATAATCAGTAGTAACAAAAAATATGAAAAGTATATACAGAAGCGAGCAGCCGTCACGCGTTTACATTTAACTCGCGTGTCTAGGAAAAATCCGGTCAAAACTGCAGTTTTAAAGAAAAATTTCCAGTTTCCTATACATTTGCATTCAGGGAGGGGGGGGGGGAATTGGTACCGGGGGGGACTTCGCCAGGGGATTTTGCTAAATATTATATTCCTTGAATTTGCAGGTGTGTTCCTAGCCCAACGTTGGCACAGAAGACTGCCAAGAAGACTGACAGCCTGAAGAGGACCCTTGCCAAGAAGGGCCGAAATATCGCTTTAAAAGCATCACAGCTGACGAATCCGTTTTTATACTATATGAATATAGGGTTTTGGTACCGGGGGGAAGGGGTCGCCTAGACCCCATATTTTTTTAGCCATTTGTATCTGGGTAAAATATTTTGATTGAAATCGGGGCTGGCAGAAATATGCCAACGCTTCTGACAGTCTGGCAAGATCGACATTTGCTGGCCATCAACACTTGAAATTTTTTGGATGGTATCGTGTAAAGATGATTCTGGTCAAGGTTAGGATGCGCCCTTTCGTTAATCAGACTTGTTTCGATTGATACCGAACAGAACACCGGTTCCAACATAACCGGAATAAAGGATGAGTAAAAGAAACAGGTTTTCCCGATTACACTTTTTATGAAACATTAACCTTCGTTAGGGCAAGAATAGTTAGGGGATTCAGACCACTACAACTCTACTAGAGTATCAGGCTAAAAAATGTCTAATATAACAACACTCTATGGCAGAAGTAGGTGTCCCACCGCTACCCAGGAAATCTTACGTCACTAAGAGAATTAGTTGGGTCAGAGGGTAGGGTCAAATATTTCGGTAGGTCGACCGCTACCATATGATCACCGCCTACCAGATCAGAACCTGTTGGTGCAGGCAGCTGGTGTAGTTAGTTTCAGATCCAAATCTTAAAAGTTTAACTGAAAGCAAATTTATTTTTGTATCATTTAATTGAGTAGGCTACACTGAATTATTTGGATCCTGCTAAGGGATTTTTTTATTTTCCACTATCTGCTCTAGTAGTGACGTTCAGAATATCTACGGCCGTCTCCACAACGCAAATTCTACTATAACGCAGAAAGTTTGAATCTCAACGCAAACGCGGATTTTCAGTGGCCAGTGATCAGCTTGCGGAAAGCAAATCACTGCGTGAACACTTATTTTTCGTAAACCTTTTTCGTCAAGCATACAACACAGGTACAAGCGCATAGAGGTACGACAAGTCCGACAGGGAAATTCCACTATATGAAAACTGATTATTGATGAATAGCGGAGCAACGAAGTATCGCATTTTCATCGGGTCATTTTCATTCAGTCTAAGTGATGGGTCACGAGAAGGTCCTATCTCGGCCCTTTTCGGTTAAACTTAAATGCGAAGAGGGATTGCCACCAACATTATTTCCGCTTTAATTCTATAGCTAAACCGAAGACAGGGCTTAATAGTTCATACTTATAGACAAATAAATATTTGCACAACTTATGTAAGCTGAAGTGTTTTTCCAACCTTATCTCTGAGTCTTGTCGTGGGTGTCCTCTTAGGGCGAGGACGACTTTGAAAATAAATTAAATTTAGAACTCTCCGAAAGGTGTAGGCTATAAGGTCGGCGAAACAAAACAAAAATAAGAAACTCAAAATAATCTAAAGGTCTCCGAAATGTCGCGAGAATTACCTTTAGCTGATGTAACATTCATTTTGATAAACCACTGAACATAAATGTAAAATGTTAGACGAACAAGACCAAAGGTTTCGATGGGATCCCAAAATTTAACATCTGATCCAGACATTTGGGCCTTGTAGATATCCCGTCTTCGCCAGACTTCTTAAACATTTTTACTATTAAAATTTAGAAACAGTTAAGGCTCACAATGGCTAATCATCTGAGAAAACCGAGTTTAGATATGGATTCAGCATGTGTGATTACCCCCATACTTCATATCTACTTTGACGAAATTGATCAAAACTTCCTGCCTTACTTCTGCCAAATTTACGGTTTCGGCCGGATTCCGGGCGAACTACTTGTCGGGCAACAAACTACAGCTCAAAGACGAATTCGGCATGTCTCCTTAGCCCTACATCGAACATCTAATCATACTTCAGATAAAACTTTTACTTTTAACAAATTTTCCGGTTTTGCCAGATTCCGGGTGAACTATTTGTCTGGTGAGAAAATAATGATGATGTGCACTAGGATTAGAAAATTTGTAATGTACGTATTGTAAATGCTTTAACCTTTAACCTTTTTCTTGTCTCGTCATTTTGGCGGAATAAAAGCATTTCATTCATTAATTCAATTTTCATATTCGGATTTAGCATCTAACCTTGCCACTAGCTCGAACTTGTAATTACCTCAGATAAAATTTTTACTTATAACAAATTTTCCGGTTATATGTCCGGGTAGAAAATGATTGTCATACACGGATTCAGCATGTCTTCTTGCCCCAAAACTGAGCTAACAAATTTTCCGGTTTTGGCCGGATTTTTTTTTCTTACAAATAGTCGTTTTTTTCTTAAAAACAATCGATTTTTCTTAAAAACAGTCGGTTTTTCTTAAAAATATTATTTTTTCTTAAAGTTTAACCGAAAAGGGCTAGGATAGGACAATCTAGTTACCCATCACTTATACACTTAAATTGGCTTGAAGACCCGCTGAAAATGAGTTACTTCGTTGTTCCGCTATTCACGAATAATCGATTTTCAAATAGTGGAATTTCCGTGTGATTTGTGGTGCCTCTATTTGCTGTATGCCTTACGAGAAAGATTTATCAATTTTTTTTTGTTCAGGCACTAAGCAATCTTCATCACTGCCCACTGAAAAGCCGCATTTGTGTTGAGATTAAAATTTCCCGCGTCATAGTACAATTTACGCTGTGGGGACGGCTGGAGATATTCTGAGCCTCATAACTAGAGCAGATAGTGGAAAAATATTCCTTCAACCCAAGCTGACTGCGAATCATATTTGACAGTGCAAAAACGGATACGTCAGCTAAATTTTATTCGAGCTATATTTCGGCCCTTCTTGGCAAGGGTCCTCTTCAGGCTCAAAACCGCTCAAGTTGGAAAAACGAAACTTGTGATAACGTGTTTTCACAAGTTGTGATAACACGTTAGCTTGTGATAACTTGTGATAACCCTCTGAACCAATTATCCTCACGGTAACGCCAGATTGGTGACCTTGGTGGCGGTCAACACCCTTTTTGCATTTAAAAATTCAGATTAAACTATAACCTGCACCAGCTACCTACGCTACCTGCACTAACGGGTTCTGATCTGGCAGGCGGTGAACATATGGTAATATGGTAGCGGTAGGCTGCGGTAGCTGTGAAACACTGCTACCCTGTGGCAGACTTATGCAAATCTTAGAAAATTTTACGACCCCCTATCGCCGCCCTTTTCGGGATCCCAAAACGTAAGTGGAGGGATACTTATGACTTCGTAAAAGCTGTCCGTCTGTCTGTCTGTCCGTCCGTCTTCAGGACGACAACTCTCGAAGGGAATGAGTTATTTTGATGAAACTTGGTGTGAGGATTCTTTGGGTCAAAGAATAGGTCGAGTTCGTAGATGGGCGCTGCAGCCCTGCATTTAGGGATGGGGGAGGGGTTCAAATTAACGGGCGAACAAAATATTTTTTAACGGCTAATGAGATAGTCGATTTAGGGGTAAGAGGACATGCTGAACACCAGCAAGATCAATTAAAGTCTGATTAACGCCACAATTTTTGCTCCGTTGCTTTTGCACCCTAGAACAGCAAAATTACGGCGTCGTTGTATTGCAACAGTTCTGCATTAGCCTACTTTCAGAACCGTCCGAATTATCCCAGAAGAGGAAACAAACTTTCAAAAATAAACGGCAGACAAAATAAAACGAATCTGATTTCATTATTCTTCTCAAAACAATCTTGAAACACTTGGCCCTCTTCAAAGAAGCATAGCTCTACCGTACCCCTTACGCACGGCCTTACATCATCTTCTCAGAGACAATCACAGTAGGGAGTGTCTGTGCCGTCCAACCGAAGCAGGGCTGATGACTCACACATCCCCATGTCGCTGAATTTTGTAGGGTTTCCATCATCTTCTCAGCACAGCTTAATCATCTAGCAGTTCTGCAAGCTTGATTTATTTTTGGGACACAGTGGCGCGGGAGCAACAACCATGCGACACGAGCGGCTGGAGGAAGAACTTCGATGTAGTCACAGCAAGTGCAGTGACGTCGTGAATAGATCGGTAAATTGAAACAGCCAAACAAAATTGCGTTCCCGCCTATGGTGTTGAAGTAATATCTACGCGTAGGATCAAGCACATGCTCGGAGGAGGCGCCAGGGACAGAGCTGTGTACCAAAAGCTTCTCATGGGGAAGATAGGAGCTTGCTTAACTGTCTAGATACATAAGCTGTGCTTCTCAGAGACAATCACGGTAGCGAGTGTCTGTGCCGTCCAACCGAAGCAGGGCTGATTACTCACACATCCTCATGTCACAAAAGTTTGTAGGGTTTCCACCACGAGGCCAGAGCAAAATAACAATAGGGAGTAGTGCCAAGACCTATCCTTTCCATGCTTCGCAAACGGGCCATACTCATAGCGCTGCCCACTACGCTTGCGACATTTAAAGTGAGACGAACTGGCGGGTTTAGAAATTTGTAGTAAAGCTAAGACGTGGTCTGCACACATCGAGGAAACAGTGGAGGTTATATCTTTTTTTTGCTATGTTCAGAATACGAAGTTATAGGAGCCAGCGCTGGTGCACGGCTGATTGAGTGTCAGTAGGGACGTTCACTATCGCTAGTAGTGCTAGTATCGCTGCTGTTCGTGTGTGTGTCACTTTTTCCAAGTTTTGGCGCTACTCCCTAGCGTTATTTTGCTCTGCACGAGGCGAATCTTGAAACATACACTGGACCAGAACAAAATAACACTAGGGACTAGCGCCAAGACCTGCAAAAAGTGACACACTGGAACAGCAGCGACACCAACACCACTTAGCGATAGTGGACGTCCCTACTGAAACTCAATCAGTCGTGCGCCAGCGCTGGCTCCAATAACTTCATCCTGTGAACACAGCAGAAAAAAGATGAAACCTTCACCTTTTCCTCCATGGATGCAGACCTCATCTTGGCTTTAGTAGAAAGTTCTAAACACGCAAGTTTGTCTCGGTTTAAATGCTGCAAGCGTCCGTTTGCAAAGCATGGGAAGCATAGGTCTTGACGCGACACTAGCACCACTAGCGATAGTGAACGTCCCTAATGAAACTCAATCGGTCGTACACCAGCGCTGGCTCTAATGACTTCGTATTTTGAACACAGCAAAAAAAAAGATACACCCTCCCCTGTTTCCACGATTTGTGGAGACGGCATCTTATTTTTACCAGAAATTTCTAAATCCGGAAGTCTGTCTCGCTTTAAATGCCGCAAGCGTAATAGGCGGCGCTATGAGTATGACCCGTTTGCAAAGAACAGAAAGCATGGGTCTTGGCGCTACTCCCTAATGTTATTTTGCTCTGGCGCTATTCCCTAGTGTTATTTTTCTCTGCACGGGACAGAAAAAGTCAAAATGACACCGCAACCCCCTATCACTGCAATTATCAAGAGAATATCTGGTTCATGGTGGAAGAAACAAACTCATGAACACTATCCTCCAGTGGCAACAGCAGGGATCCGGACGAAGAGCGCCGAAAAACGCTCTTTGTCGTACCTATAAGTCGGATGGAGGTGCAGGAGGAACCAGGGTAAAACCATACCATTACACTTCAGTACTTCTTACCCAGAACCTGTAGTCAGAGGCGCTACTAGCCAAAATGTTTGGGGGGGGGGGGGGGGTATTTACGAATGGCAAGTCATTTTTACCGACTGTTTTTCAGAAAAACTACTGTTTTCAAGAAAAAAAAACGATAGTTTTGACGAAAAGTCGACTGATTTCAGAAAAACCCATTGTTTTTAAGAAAAAACCTACTGTTTTTGACGAAAAATCGACCGATTTTCAGAAAATCAACTGCTTTTACGAAAAATCGAGGCGCTTCGCGTCGACTCGGTTATTTTTTACCGACTGGCCGACAACATTGAGGGGGGCGTCCTCCCTCCCCCTTATACGTGACGCCCTGCCTGTCGTTACTTTCTCAGAGATAATCATGGTACCTCCGCTGCAATAAGCAGCCTGTCCCAAGCCACGATAAAGAAAGAGGAACCGTCGGTATGGGGAACTGACGGTGAATTAAATTCCCACGAAGCGTCCAATGACGTTTTGTCTGGTCACGCTACAAGTACAAACTAGATGGCAGTATGCAGTATCACGGTACCGAATTTTATGCCGTTCAATCGAAGCAGGGCCGCTTTTGCCTATGCCTGGATCAGAGAACAACCCTCGTGACGAGTGGATCGAGGGACCAAGTTTCTCGGGATCACTTTCGTCGGCTTAAGAGGGAACCCAATCGAAAACATATCTTCCGGGCACTAGCAAGGATACTGAAGGCAAAGAAAACTAGCAGTAAAACGATAATATTGTCGCGGGTCGTTTAAGAAAATAAAATATATTTACAGTGACATATCGAACAAATGAGGAGGTTTACCTCGAGAAACATGTGAATATCCTGGGTTTTGTACAAAAAAAGACTTCGCAGATCATCGTCCGTAGGGGTTGGCGGCTCTAATGTTTGTCTTGATGGCACTAGGCGCCTTTCCTCCTCCCATTCCACCTAAAACGAGGGGCGTAAGTTCAACATGTGGGCTACAGTTTATCATGGTATTTAAAGCAGATCTGAATAGCTACATAACTTCGGCATGCATGCTCACACACGAAGTCCCAAGACCCGCCTAAAATCAAGTCGGGTTTAAGAAAGGTATGGGGTGTGATCACGCCCACGCTGCATTCAAAAATAATACAGGAATCTAGAAAAAAATTAAACTCTATGTGCTCTTTTAGTTGATATAAAGGGTGCGTTTGATAACTTAACTCAGGCTTCAGCAATCCTGTCTCTTCTTTCTAGAGGTATTCCACTTTCTATTTCTCGTGTTTTGCGTTCTTGGTATAGCCGGCTATCGGTTAGGGTGTCTTTGGGTTCTCGTCTGTTTTCTTCTTATTTGCCAGTGGGCAGAGGGGTGAGACAAGGCGGTATCTTATCTCCTTATATTTTTAATGTTAGCCTAGCAGTGTCTCCGGTCAATTCGAAACGTCTCTGATATCGGCCCTTCGAGATGTTTCTTACCTATCTTATGCCGGCGACATGATTTTACTGAGTAAATCAAAAACTGCGCTGGTTGAGAATTTTAACCGTCTTGCCACTTCTCTGTCAGCAAAGGGTATTTCCGTCACTGTTGGTAAATGTCCGTTTTTTGTTTTAAATAGTACCGCGGATGAAAATGAATGTCTTGATTGTGATAACGGGATTAGTTTTTCAGCATGTGATGTAGTGACGTACTTGAGATCCCATACGCATCGTCTGCTAAGGTTTCTCAGTCCATAATTGTCAACCATATTCAAGACATAATTCGCAAGGCATTTGACCCAGAGATGGGCGAATCCGAATCCGAATCCTGGGGTAGGTACGAATCCGATTCCGAATCCACCATTTCATGCTGAGGATTCGAATCAGGAATCGAATCCGGATTCGAATCCGACGTTAACAACAAATAAGATCATGTACATAGGTTCCTGGTCTAAAACTCAGAAGTGACAAAAAGGACTGATATCTAAGGTAATCAGGTAACGTGATAGATTACTGAGGATGGTTGTGGTGGAGACCAAAAAGTTGGATTGCCTAAGCACACTGCGTAAAAATTGGAAAACGGAAACTGGAAGGATGAATTCTAGAAATTTGAGCGGATTCGTAAGATTGGGGGTTTGGTATCCGAGTCCGAATCCGAATGCGGTCTGACAAGCAGAAGATTCGAATCCGGATTCAAATCCAGCCAAAAAGACGAATCCTGGATTCGAATCCGAATCCGGATTCGGATTCGCCCATCTCTGATTTGACCTCCCTAGTTCGTTTTCGTGGGAGATACAGAAAAGATGTCCTCGGGTCATTGTTATTTTTGCTAAAAAAAATCGCAGAAAATTTTCGAATTTCCGTATCTGCTATTAAAATATCATATTTCAAATTTTCTATATTCCTCCTTGGGTTCCCCATTTCTTTCAGTAATTCGCAGTTAGTATCTAACTTTAAAGTAAAAGAACCAGTTTTAATTTAGAAGAAAAAGCTGACAAACTTTTACAAAAAAGTGTCGGAAGCCCTCCAAACACAACCTGTATCCATTCTTTCACAAGTGAATAATTTAGTACGTAAACAACTTTAATTTAGTTGTCCCAACCAAGTGTATTTTTTTTATAGTATTTATAGTGTCACTGAATAGGTCAGTTGACTTGGGCATACTTTTGTTTTATATATTATATTTTGTACTCCTCACTTTTTATGGAAATAAATAAATAAACAAATAAATAAAATCCACAGTTTCTCCTTCGCTTCGGCATGCATGACGTATTTTGTTCACAGTGAAAATCAACTGTCATTCGCAAGGCCGTAACCAGGGGGGTTTGGGGGTTCGACCCCCCCCCCCCGAAACTTGATCTATGCATTTTATGTACTTTTTGATCCGACCCGCGGGCACCCCCCCCCCCCCCCCCAGAAATTTATGGCTGGATACGGGCCTGGTCATTCGTCTCGAGACCCCGTCCCAACAACTGAGACATCCCTATACGCCAACGATTACCAGAATTTCAAATGCAGGCTACAAGGAAGAGCTATAACGCGGGGCACGGAAGGTTTGCACAAGTGCCGGCCAGTTTCCACGCACCAATCAAGAGCGTTCACGACTTCCATGCGAAATTCATGCGTTCAAAATTCGGAGCAAAGGAGGAAATTCGCATTCGATTGCAAAAATCGGATAGTGTGTGCACGTATCTTTAGAGCCAACCCGGTAGAGCTGTGTCAGATACTGATTCCCGTTAGTCGTTCATTCCAGTGAAGTTTTTTTTTTCTTGGATTTCGCGACACAATCTTAAGAGGAGCTTACACTAGTACTGGACCTGGTAGGACCGAGCTCCCGGGGCTTTAAAGGACCCGTCGTACCTATTATTTAAATGCAACCTACTTCCGTAACTGCATTCATTAGTTGCGTTTTTGCTGTTACCATGGTATCTGATATACGGTCTAAAGTCGTTTTTGCAGCTATCGTGGTATTTGATACCACGGTTAAAAGGCGTTTTAGCGGTTGTCGTGGTAACTGGCCAGTTACCGTGGTAACAGATATTCAGATATCACGGTCCGACCGTGATATCTGGTCCTGGTATCTGGAAAATGCATCTCACTTTCATCAAATTTTGTCAAATTGGTGAAAAAGAAGTTCAGCACTTAGTGATGTAACTGGATATCAGTTTTTATTTTGGGATGACTTTGAAAGGTGCAATTTCTGCAACAGTCGTTTTTGCAGTGGACCGTATATCAGAAACCACGGTAACTGCAAAAACGACTACGCAACTATTGATTCTTAAACCCGGAGACCTAAATTTCAGATGTTACATTCTGAACACGCTAACGACACCTTACTAACCTTTGCACTTGCCCCGATTCACTAGTTTCCATGCGCATTATGCTCGGTACGAGTGTGCGCGTATCACGCTACTGATGCGTAAAACCGGTTTTCTGAATCTTGCCTGTTTTTGCTAGAAGTCAATGGGGCTAGGAAAAGGCTTAAAACAGCCAAAGTGCGAGGTGTGCTTTAAGGACTAGTTCAGATGAACTTTAACAATTAACTACTGACAGCCTAATCCAACAAAATGAACAATGGAGGATTAACACCGGCTACAAATGCAGACAACAGTAAGGTCTTACCTGGGCCGGAGGGTGGGGGAGGTCCTCCAGGACCGGGCCTGGAACCAGGAGGTGGTGCCTGTCCTGGCTTCAAATTGGTCCCATAGTAGACTGCTCTTAAGAGGGCGTGGAACTCGTTGTTGTTGTATGTCACTGGGCCTGCGCCTCTCGTAGAAGAGTCGCTCTCCCATTCTCTTTGAGAAGACTCAATGGTGTCAAGAACGTTATTTACGATTTTGTTGAGGGTGTTGATTTGTTTCTGCAGAAGAGAAATCAAAGTTCAGAATAACAAATTCCTCTAGAATTTTGACGTGAAAAGTTAAAGAAGATATTGGAGTTAAGTGCAGCAACAAATTTAGCCTATCACACCCAAAGCACAGAGGTAACAAAATCTGAAACAGCTGGCGGGTCTAATTGGTAATAATAGCTATGGTTCGCGGTTCGCCTCCCAGCACCTAAGATGGTTCAGTCTAATGAAAAACGTGTTTATGATTTTGTTAAGGGTGTTGTGCTCTTCTCGAAATGAACAGCGAATTCCTCTTATTTTGACGCGATGACCTGAGAAGTTATTGTAGCTAAAGCAGAACTGAAACATGACACTATTCCATTATTTTCCTTGTCAATAAGAAGCGCTATCACCAGATTCACCAGTGCACCTATTTTAGATTTTTCTTTCACAATTGTTCTCATGCTGTTGCTCCCTAGCAAAATCTCATCTCCCTTGGATAGTCTTTTCACAATGAAGCCGCGCCTCTCACGTCGTCTGTCAATATAAATAGATAATGATTTAATCCATAATATCTCTAAAAGTCAATACAAAATTGTGACTGGTTCAGTCGGAGGTACGGAGTGTAGGCTACAATCCAGTCATAGTTAAAATGCTGGTTTGTTGAAAGATTTGTTCAGAGCCTCGTTTTTGTTGCAATAGTGCTGATGCATCGCTGCTGCAGCACTTCTTTGCTTTTGAACAAGATGCGTTTTTGGGTTCACTATTTCTTCTTGGTTGAAGCGGCAGTAGCAGCATCTTGCAGGGAAGCTCGGATTTGGTCGGTGAGCAAGTCCGCGATTCTCGAGAAGCACTGCCGACTTCCTCGGAAGCACTGCAGTGCAAAAACGAATATAGAAAGAATCAGCCCGGAAGCGGTCGAGAAGTGGACTTACAGCGTGCAACAAAAACGAGGCTCAGAGTTTGTTGAAATGCTGGTCAAGACTGGGCATAGCAGGTACGGTAGTGTGCTTTCACAGTGGAGAGATATTGCGAGAGCTGATGCATAGGAGATAATTTGTTTTCTGCAACTGGAATTCAGCAACTGTATGCTAGTTGTGGATAATTAGAATCTCTTCGGTGTTCCTTCAAATCCTGTAGCCTACAAGCACGTCTCAACAACTGAGATCACCAAACTTACAGGATGATAATCAAAGGATGATATCTGGTTTGATGGGTCTTTAATGTACTATAGACTACCGTGCATCAGCGTGTGTTCCAACCTCCTTTTAATAGCTACTACAAGGTACCATCGTCATTCTAACCTCTATGAACAATAGTGGCAACTTCCGGGATTTATGGGTAGAAGAACATAATAGCCTATGTGTTTTCATTCAGGCCTATTTGACCACTGGCTAGACCGTTCCTCCCAACTGCTGTTAGTATAACTGTTAATATAAAACTGTGCCAGCCATTCGCCATCTGCCTTATGAAAACCTGCTTCAAAAATTAAGATTACCCACTCTATCTTACAGATTTCTACGAGGTGATTTGATTGAAACTTTTAAAATTTGCCATAGTTATTATGATCCTCACTTTCAATGACAACGGTCTCAGAGGACACAACTTGAAACTGAGTGGCAAGAAATTCCTAAAAGACGTTAGAAAATGGAGCTTTAGAAACCGAATAGTAGAACATTGGAACAATCACCCAGAAAGTGTTGTGAATGCCGAAAATATCAACCAGTTCAAAGCAGGTGTCGACTACCACCTGGCTGAAATTCAGTTTAGAGTGTAGAGTGTCCCGAGAAATTTATAGAGGCGAAAGCCTTATTATTGCAATTATATTATTATTATTATTATTATATTATAACTCAAAGCACATAGAGGTTCATGCCATCTCGTAACAGTGATGGTGGCCAGCTCTGTGTGCATGGGGTGCCGCACTCCCTTGCACAGACTTCGATGCACTACATGTCAGAGAATGAACCTTGCACACAAACCTGGGCTGTATCATGAGGAATGCTTGCTGCTCTGGTTTCAACCTGATTCTGCTTCAACTCAATTTCAGGATCAGTCTTGGTTCGTAGCAAGTCAGGGACAATATCATGGGAGAATGCTCGAACTCTTCCTTCAGTCAGACGGAAAAGGTTCTCATCAGTTTCTGGGCTTAGGAGTAATGGCAATGTGACATAGTTCCTCAGTGGTGGAGTCTTCTCATTTCGGAGAAGCTTCAGTAACATGCTGAGCTGTAAAATAGAATAATATTAGGAATGAAAGAGTTAAGTGGAAACGGAAAAAAAATGTCTACTCTGCTGTCACCTTGTGCATCCAAAGAGTAACAATTACATTATTATAAGAGTCTTGATTCATAGCCATTAGCTCTTGCTATGTAGGCTACTGCTGATTAAGTCAGCAACGGACGACTCCAAGCTAGAGCATATGCGGTGACTGATTATTAATTACCAAAGGTTCCATGCAGTAGTGTAACATCCTTCCCAGCTAATGTCTGGTTAAGTCGTAAATGACAATGAAATGATATGAATTTCTCTGGTTTCAGTACCTATATTACTTTCAGAGGGTAAGAAACAACAAAAAACAAGAGGACAGACAACCTATTACTACAATGAAACACCCAGCCAGATACTGGGTGAATATTTAAAGCACAACTCGTACTAGAAATGATTTTTTCAAGATCAAGTGGCTAAGAAATATCGTTCGCCATTACTTGCAACACGAAATTAACGATTTTTTTTTGTTAGCGCTTGTCAGCTCTATCCAGCCATTCCGTTCTCTGATGCAGTGGCTGGACGCAAATATTTGAAAACTGAACGCCCCATGGTTAAAAAGTGGGAAAATCAAGCAAAACAAAAGAAGTCTTAAGTAGCAGATGGACCTGATGGTCTACCATGTCTTCCAAAATGAAAAACAACACTGTTAGGCTTCTCATGTCTTTATGTGTGAAACGGTTTCAGCGAACCTTGAAACTTTCTAACAAGTTTGCACTGCATGCTGGCCAAACTTGGCACAGATGAAAAAGCACTGAAAGGATGTAGGAACAAAACAAAATAATGGCAACAGGCGGAAATTTCAGAAGTATATAGTTTCATAAAGGCGCTAGGGATAATATAAAAGGCAGAATCACTAAGAGGGGTCCTTTAAGAAAAAAGCTTTTGTTTTTCAAAGCCAGACAGGTTGTTTAGCATTGGCCCTCTTGTAGTGGAGTGCATGTGCAGCCTTTGCCATAAGTTGCATTTTTGCAGATACCACAGTCTAAAGTCCTTTTTGCAGTTACTGTGGTATCTGATATTCAGATACCACGGTGGATCGTGGTAACTGATTTTGGTATCTGAAAAATTCATCTCATTTTCATCATCACAAACACAAGAGTCTAGTTTATTTCAAATTTTTGGGAAAGAAGTTACGTCCCTCTAGATTTCAGTGGATATCAGTATTTCTTTTGGATGATTTCTAGAATCGCAAATCCAACAATTTTTGTTTTTGCTGAGCAACCGTAGTAACAGATGCCATGGTATCCAGATGGTATCTGCAAAAACGCAAGTATACTTTAGCTTCGCACTTGTGCAGTGTGCGATCCAGACCCAGTCATACACAAATCCTCAAATTTTGGGCATGGTGCCCCAACAAACGGGCATGGTGCCCCAACTTACGGGCATGGTGCCCCAACGTACGGGCATGGTGCTCATTTATTGGGGCACCATGCCCTGCAGTAAGGGCATGGTACCCCCATAAAAATTTGTTGTCAACTGTTGAATTGAGAATCTGAATTGGAAATTTGCTTTTCAACCCTTGCTGTAGGGCATAGTGCCCTAATGTATGAGCATCATGCCCAGACGTTGGAACACCATGCCCAAAAATTGAGGATTTGTGTATGACTGGAGAGATCGATTATAACTGTTCTGATGAAGTGTGGCGGCATTTTGCTAATGGCACTAGTGCACACATATTCAAACAATGCATAAAACGGATACATCAGTTACTATGTTTTGGCAGCGATATGCTTTGGCAGCGACATTTCCGCCCTTCTTGTAGTTCTTGGCAAGGGTCATCGTCAGGCTGTTGCATGGCTGTTGATTGAATATATGTTTCCTAGTCAGCTTAAGCTCAAGCCCAAGGAGTATTTACTAATGCACACATTGGGACAGCACTGGGGTGATCTGGAAATTTTGCAATCTTCTGTCAGTCTTCCGTAAACCCCAGCCGTAACCAGGCAACAAGGGGCAGTGATTATTTTTGCAACTGGTATGATCCAGGTATGATCTTCACATTAGTTGCGTTTTTTGCCTTTTCTCTGTAGTCGGTTAACCGACCTATTTGCCACTATTGACCTTTTTTCGTCTCGCCGGTCGGTTCGACTCAGCTCTAAAAAACGGCTTATAAGAAAACATGTGATCATCCGTCGCCGGCGCCTATCTCTCCAATGAGAATTTTGAATTTCGCACCGTGCCAAGAGCATAGGTCGGTTGGATGGACCTGGGATGGACCTCCTGCCTCAGTCCACAGGTCAGTTAACCGACCAGCGAACGGAGCAAAAAACGGCTTATGAGAACTTAGGTTGGTTAACCGAAGGAAGAAAACCAGTCTACCACAAATCCCTGATTTTGGGAAAGCCTATGCCAACGCTGGGTGTATCTAGCGTTTGGTATACCCTATGCCAAACGCTGGATACACTATGCCCAATGCTGGATACTGGGGCCCAATCAAATACTGATGATTTGAGTGAAGCTCAAAAATCAACCAATCAGAATTCACTTGTAGTGAGGTAGGTCAGGGTTAAGGTGCAAACAGCTATCCGGCGTTTGGCATAGGGTGTCCAGGGTTAAGCATAGGCTATGCCAAATGCTGGGCATCAGAGGCGTTACTAGCCAAAATGTTTGGGGGGGGACAAGGTATTTACCGACTGGCTGGTCATTTTTACCGACTATTTTTTAGGATAAAAACGACTGTGTTTGAGAAAAAAAACGACTGTGTTGACGAAAAATCTGCTGATTTTAAGAAAAAACTGACTATTTTTAAGAAAAAATCAACTATTTTTACGAAAAACTGACTGTTTTTGATTGTTTTAAAGAAAAAACGACTATTTCCAAGAAAAAAATCCACTATTTTTACTAAAAGCGCCGACTCAGTTATTTTTTACCGAGTGGCCAACAACATGGGGGGGGCATCCCCCCCTCCCCCCCAGTAGTGACGGCTCTGCTGGGCATATCCAGCATTTGGCATAGGGTATCCAAAAATCAGGGGTTTGTGGTTGACTGAAGAAAACGACTTAGGCCTATAGTGGGAAATCTTGTAGGTCGGTTAACTGGATGCTGACTGGATGAAGGCAAAAAATGCAACTATTGTCCCTGCATCAGCCCTGCATTTTCCTTACCTGTCCAGAAATAAGAGCATAACTGTCCAACACAGAAGGCCACTGGAGATCTGGCTCCATATCCAATTTGATAAGAAGAGACTGTAAAGAAGCCTTGATCTCTGCCACCCTCTGCAATAATGTGTCTACAGTAGCCTCCAACTGTTTCTCTTCCCTCTGCATTCTTAAATATTTCTCAACGTCAATACACAAGAGAAAATAGTTTACACACTCTTGAGATTCAGTAGCCTAATTTATTAAAATTTTGCAGTTTGCTTGCTCAACTTGGCTCCGCGCAGTGTTTTCACCTGCACAGACCAAAAAATCCAAGAGCACTCTCGATAAGCTTCAGGGCTGCCAAATTTTTTTGAAGCGTGTCATTTTTTTTTTTTCGAAAACGTGCTTTTTGTGTCATCTCAGATTTTCACAAAATGTGTCATATTTTTTCGCTACAAATGGTATCATATTTAATTGACAGATCTTTGAATTTAGAGTTTTGAATGTATAACCTTCTCCAAAGCTTAGGGAAACCTATAAGGCGTATTCTCGCCGTTCCCCGAGGACTCCACTTGAGGAGTCCCCGCGTTTTTGTTTGGCCCGGGGACCCACTCCCCGTATTTTCGCGAGTCCCCACGGACGGGAATGCTCCGATTATCATCACCGTCATCAAAAAGGACTCCCTTTCAGATTCGGAGGGGAATCAATTTTTGCTGGTGTTGGTGCAATGTAAAATTAATTAAAAACAATCAGAATAAACAAACCAAAAATAAAGTGGATCCAGACTATTTTCGTCAACTGCAAATTTTTTTTCTCGAACAAAATCCATTTTGGAAGCATTCCCCGTGTTCTCGCTGTTTCTGTACGCGGAGTCCGCGCGGAGTGACTCCCTATTCTCGACGTTCCCTTCGATTCCCCGAGGAGTCCTCGGGGAACGGCGAGAATACGCCTATAGATGCAAAGAAAGCCTATTATTGCAAAGAAAGCTGAAAGGAAGGCGATTACTGTTTGGCTAGGGTTTCACTCGTGTGTTTCAGTGGTGTGTATAAATTGTTTCTGATTGTTTGCTTTGCTTGGCTTGTCTCACAAGTCATCGACTGCTCATCGTAGATCTAGTTATCAACTGCTTTCAGGGTTCAGACTGCATTACTTGACGAAGCCCAATCTTTTTGCGACAAAACAGTATTTTGAAGCAATTTTAATTTTAATTTTCGTTTTGACCCGATTTACCCTTCATAAAAACCCGCTCCTGTTCTTACCACAAAGCTTCATATGAAGGGACAAATCGGGTCAAAACAAAAACTAAAATTACATGGTAACGTCATAAGATGAGGACCTAACATAGGACTTGATTGTCCCTAGGACGGTTTATAAATGTAAACGCGACCGACGCCTCGCTGGCCGTTCGGCTCTATATAGAGACTCGGGTATATTCACTAATTTTATTTTTGTTTTGACCCGATTTACCCCTTCATAGGTTTTCGTTTCAGATATAATCTAGATTCTGTTCAGTTTCTGTACCTAGAAAAAGCTTTGACTATACGTCAAATATTATATTCACTGTATATTACATTCACGGAGAAAGGTAAATAAGAAGGCCGAAATTCTGCTGATCTACATGAAGATCAATACAAGTGGAAACACCGGCCCAACTGAGTTAACTATCGTCATCTTCCGCCAGATTTCGACAGCAAACGGAATTCCCTGACTAATAATAAGAAAATCTTCCCGCTACTCTCCAGAGATCGACCCGGACCGTTGTTTGTTTATATCGAGTCTTGCAAAAACAAACGGGTCGGGGTGGTCGGTGAGTGGGAATAGTTCTTTACATAAAAGTAATCCGGAACATCTTTAATAATCGATAAATAATACAAAAGATAAACTAAGCACACATTTAGTCTCATTAAAGAAAAGAAAACGGAATATAATAGACAGGTCCAAAACACTGTTTACCAAGAACCTGGCGATAACTACCCTTCGCAATGCTAAAGGAGTCCCCCTTATACCCCCCCCCCCCACCGACACTATTACATACAAGCCAGCTTCGGTTTTAAACAAACCAGATAGCAATGGTTGTACCCGATCAGCCCATCCGAATGTTCAGGCAGCTGGTGGTGGAGACCGCCAGGTTCGCTGAGGTTCGCGCATTTACATGAGAATATATATATATATATATATATATATATATATATATATATATAGGCTACTGGGGATAGCTGGGGTCCACGACTGGTGATCACCGATCACGATCCCGAGAGCACGTAACTCCATATGGTCCAGTTACTTCCTCAAGCCCGTCGCGATTAAATTTTACGCATAACTTTCCCCTGCCTCTGACCGCTTGCGTCTCCATCACGGATTAATGGGATGAGGTCACCTAACGGAACTGAAAGAAACTTGCTGATGCAGAAGGAAACCGTAGACGTCATTGCAGAGACATGCCCTAGGAGTCGGAAGAGATATTCGAAAATCGTAGACTCTAAGAATAGAGGTATGGTACTTTGGTCCTTATTTGACTTCAGACGATGTATTTTTTGTCGAAATAATATAACAGAAAAAAGGAAATTCTCATGACTCCCATTTCAATCGTAACTAGACAAACAGCCCCGAAGCCTTGGCCAAAAGGCTTCTGTTCATATTACATTTGTAACACCAAGACTTGTATTTATTAGTTATATCTCGCTGCAATGGAGCCTCGAGATTATATATAGCAAGGTGGCAGGAACCACCTCGGCTGACTAAAAGTTGAGCTTTATCCCTGTCTTTTAACGAAAATGGCTCCGTCCAAAGTGAAATAAGGTCGAAAGAAGCATACCTCTGCTAAACATTCAAGGTTAACTTCAGACATCGAGGTTGATATCGGAAAATAACACCGAGACGGTCACTGAAAATAACTTATCCGAGCCGAAGACGAGGTTGATATTTTCAAATGGCCATCGAGGTTGCCATTCCGATATCAACCGAGACGGAGGTGTGTTAACTTTTATGGCTTTTTCGAACAGAAATCATCTCTGGAGGCTGATATGACTTATATCATACTCTCTGGAGGCTGATATGACTTATATCGTCCTTTCATACTAACGCTAACTTTCTGTGTGAAGAGTATCGTAATATAACTGAACGTGGGTCATAGAAGGATATGCATTACACACCTGTTTCGAAAAAGTTATACTATTTTATACCATGATATTGGTCCTTACAAAGGGGTTGGACATCATCATGTCTGAATGTTGATTTTGCAGACAAAAGATCGAGTCGTCGCCTTGATCGTTACCCCCCGAAAAAAAGGTCTGGTTATCATGGAAGAGAACTGCTGTTTCCTTAATACCGCAACACAACGGTGAGGCGAAAAGTGACTCCGGACTTACTTCTCTTGCTAATACTACACCCGGGACTCGCCGCACTATAACATCATGAGTATCAGAACATAACTGGGATTTTTGGGCCGACGATGAGTTTTGGATCTTGGTTCCTTGTCACAACGAAGATGGGATCAGTCCCAGTCTACAACAGATCCCTGTTTTGGGGATACCCTATATCTAACGCCGGATCCTCTATCCCAAATGCTAGGTAACTGTGAGCACCCTACTATACTATATGGGAATTATGACTGGTTGATTTCTGAACTACACTCAAATCGGTTGGAGTACCCAGTGTTCGGCATAAGATATCCAACTTTAAGCACAGGGTATCACAGAATAAGGGGCGTATGATGTACCGGTCACTCTGGTACGAACCACTACCCTTGTGGAAGCTAAACAATCTCCGGGTTAATTCCCTATTCTTCGTATCACCGACGAATTTCAGAAACCTACCAACTTTAACTCTAAACGAAACGCTATCTAAAGGTCTATGCTCCCCCAAGGTCCAGGAAGCAGGTCTCACAAACTCGGGACTTTCCCTTGATGGTTGGCACTTGCGCAGATCTGGAGGAACAGTCTGCGCAGAAAATCTGTCCGCAGTTTCTACAATGGTGTTTCCGCATAGTAATGCTGAACTCGCGACGACACGATAGGCAATTGTTGACTTCCTTGTCGTCGGCCCATTTTCTCCCGGTGAGTTTGGAATTTTCCATCTGTAAAAATCAATATCTGAGATATGGCAACGCTTCCAACCGCAGATCACACGTCGCCAGAGGCGTTACTAGCCGAAATGTTTTTTTGGGGGGACAAGGTATTTACCGACTGGCTGGTCAAATTACCGACTATTTTGCGGATAAAAACGACTATTATTGAGAAAAAAACGACTGTGTTGACGAAAAACCGTCTGATTTTAAGAAAAAACGACTATTTTTTAAGAAAAAATCGACTACTTATACGAAAAACCGACTGTTTTTTTATTGTTTTTAAGAAAAAACTACTATTTCCAAGAAAAAAATCGACTATTTTTTACTAAAAATCGCGGCGCTTCGCGTCGACTCGGCTATTTTTTACCGACTGGCCGACAACATTGGGGGGGGCGTCCCCCCTAGTAGTGACGCCTTTGCACGTAGTTAACCCCCCCAAAAAATACACTGCGGGGCACGGTTCCATTGCTGTCTGCGCTTAAACCGTCTTGTTCTTGCTTTTTCTATTGCATCCTTTCTTCAGAACACTCATCAATTTTTGCTAATAGGTGTTGGCAGTAACATTTGGCACTACCGATTGTTTGAAAGTTGAAAAAGTAGCAATGCCCACTGCCACCCACAGTTCAGACTTGGCTAGCTGTGATAACCTAAACCTTCGGCCTACAAGTCCTAGGTAGGACTAGGTAGTCCTAGGTAGACTAGGTAGTCCTAGGTAGGACTTGTACAACAAGTCCTATAAAGCAAGACTAGCGACTTTTAATCGTCGATTCCCAGTTTCCAACTTTTCTTTCCCACATTCTTTTAGCTCTAATCGGCCCAAACCGAGGCCCCAACGGCAATAATTACTGGTAGCCAGTATTCAAATAAATAGACGGACAGGGAATTATTTTTCCAAATTATTGGCTTATTACCGTAGAAACTCGAAGAATTTTCTTGGGAGGGTTTCTAACGTTCACAAAGACCGCGCACGAAAAAAAATATTGCTACGTGGAACGGTTCAACTGCGGCAAATAACCTGCGGTTCAACCACCTTGTTCTTGCTATGATTTTCAACTCGGTGGCTCTGGCCCAAGTTTTATCTATTGCATCTTTTCTTCAGAATACTCGGCGATTTTGACCAATCGATGTTGACAGTAATCTTTGCCACCGATTTCTTGAAGTTGCAAATGTAGCGTTGAAGACTTGATTTCAAACAAAAACAAAGAAGCAAACTTTCGCATGAAAACCACTGAAGTTTCGCCGATCTCCTGTCTCACTTCTTTCGGACATAGGTGCGATGTGTGGTTGGGGACAAATCATGCGAAGCTTCCTGTGCTTTTCCGACTAGCTCTCTCCAGGTACCCATTTTACAGTTGGGTCGTCTGCGGCTAGTCTTACCGAACCGCACAACTGGTTCCGTCGAGTGTGGAGTGCCTCGGCGAGGATTCCAACTCGGGCCCACACCCGTCTTAGTTCGAAGTCCCACACCTTAAAATCTCGGCTATCGACGACTAGTCAGCGCAGACAGTCGGAAAAACACGGTTAGTCCGTTTGGGAAATCAACTTCAAAAATCCTTCGAAAATCCTGGGATGCGGTCTGAGGATATTCACAGGCCATTAGAGCCATGTTGCCCATTAGCCCCAGGTCTGGTCAGGAAAATATCTTGGTCAGGCTATGGGGAACATGCGCAATATCCTCCAAGAACATTTAAATGAACAACCAGACTCAAGTTCAAATTTTATTTATGTCAAATGATCAACGATTTACGAGAATATTGTTTACATATTTAGTCTAGACGTGTCTTTTTATGATGGCGACAAAGTCAAATTCAGCAGTTTCGATGTGAAAGATACTTTTCGATTGAATTCTATTCTATTCTTCTATAAAAAAAAAAGCCGCCAGGGCGAATCCCAAATCCATATAAGAAACGGAAGGGAAGGCGGGGTAACCTGTTACCTGTAAATGCTGGTTCTCACGTCCAAGCTCGTGGAGAGCGGCTTGGCTATCATCCAACTTCTTTTTCGTGTCTCTGAACAAGTTATTCAGCTTTTCCAGTTCATCTTCAACGGAGAGAATCCTGTCCATGAGTGCTTTTCTTTCTTCCCTGCTCGACGAAACAGCGAATTCGAGCTCTAAAATGGAATAGGGTGGTATGAGCTTGCCTTAAAGGAACAGTAAACTTGACTACGCAACTTTTGGCCATCGAATCGCCCGGGGGGCTTAGATGAATATACAGGGTCTTATTGTCGACAGGCCCCCCCCCTTCTTTGTTATCTCGAACCGTCTCGAACCCCCTCCTTAGTGTTCCCAAAGCTAGCTGGCAGGCCCTTGCCCCTTATGCACTCAATTATGCACTTATGTACTGTAAAAGTTCGCCTTTTTACATGTAGACTACAGACTAACAACCTCCCCGACAAGACGGCCGTGGTTCGATTCCTAGTCGCGGCACGCAAACCTTTTGCTTTTGCAAACCTTTTGCTCAAAAGTCGAATTCTCGGACTGCTGCGGAAACTGCAATGGTCGTAACGAGAATTTTTCTTACTCTCAATATCGACTCAGGGTACATTCTTGATATGTTAGCTAGCTCTCCGAGTCAAGTTTGAGTCAAGTTTTCTGTTCCTTTAAGTCGCGTCAACGCACGAATCCACACTTTCAGCGTCAAATGGAAGGCTGAACAACCATGTGTCGAAGCCCTGTAGCTTCATCCCTTATGCTATCTCTTAAACCCAAGAGCAAAATCAAACCCCGTTTCTCGACTTTTCTCTCACGAGCTACACCGCGGCGGGCAGCTATTCCTCTGTCCTGACTGGACGAAGTGACGCATGTACGTAACGGTTAGTTTGCGTTCCCAAATCTGCATTGCTTTCACGAAGGAGTGACTGGGCAGACACCGCGAACTGTAATGGCTGAGCTCAAAGTTATTTGAAAAAAAAAATTAAAACTAATAATTTAGGCTTTCTGCTAAAGCTGCATTATGAAGTTTTTTTTCTAATATTCTAAGACTAATGACTCCTTCAAATCGAGTTCTAGAAAAATAAACCGAGTTTTCGAAAATTAGCAAATCTTCTGCTGTCGTTATCGCACTTTGGGCTTCTTGGCTTTGATCAAGAACAAATAAGCACCAGAACCTCCGTCTCCCTATCTCTGTAATACGACCATGCGATGCAAACGAGCGGAGGGTAGGAACTACGCGGAACATCAAAATTTGTCACCTCTACAAACAGCTATATCGCAGTAAAGCCCAAGAGAAGAAATTTCGAAAGTAAAATCCGATTGGTTGTCTACCACTGTGACGTCACACGTGACGCGCTGCAGAGCGATTCAGCACGCCTGCTGCACTTTTTCCTCCCGTAGGGAAAAAAGGTACCCGGATTCCCGTAAACGTGTCCGGAATTTTGGAACAACATTCCGGGCACGGAAAACGTAACGGAAATCCCGCCTGGGGAGTCTTGTTTCCTGGAATTCCGAAGTTTAACGCAGAATTCCTGTCAAACCGCGGAATTCCGGGACGTTTTCCGTGCCCGGAATGTTGTTCCAAAATTCCGGACATCTTTACGGGAATCCGGGTACCTTTTTTCCCTACGGGCTCTGTATTCGCAGCGGCGACGAGGGAAGTAGACGGGCATTAGTAGTAGTAGTAGTAGTAGAACAGTTTTATTGAAGATAAACATTATTTTTTCCATAGCACAACAAAAGCGGGGCTTGCGAGGCTGTGCTAACTTATGAAACCAAAAACAAGATAAGAAATGGAGAGTGGAGAATGAGACCATATACCGATACCAAAAAAAAAATAAAAAAGAACAATTAACAAAAACATAACCTTGCGTGACCCCCGAACAACAAAAAACAACAAACGATAATTACATCAACGATACATAAAAAAAAACCTGGAAAAAGAACTTATTTAATCTGCTTCGAAGGTATACCTGCCGAGCAACTCCATACGTAAATCAGACTTGAACTGGTTAAAATTACCTATTTCCTTAATATCTTTTCTAAGTTTATTCCAGAGCTTGGAAGCTCTATACATAATGGAGAAAGAAGACCTACTTGAAACTAACCGAGGAACCTCAATATTTCCTCGTATCCGAGTATCGTGTTGGTGAACATCTGACCTCTCACAAAAAATTCCTGCAAAACAATCCGGAAGACTATCATTATAATACTTATATATAAAAATCAACGTATAAAAATCGCGTAATCCAGCGGCAGGCATTACATTTATTTCCTTGTAAACTGACCTCATGGACTCTCGGTTCCCCACACCACAAAAAACTCTGACAGCGTTATTTTGAATCACACGGATCGGGCGAAGTAACGAAGGGAAAGTGCCAAGCCATATCGACGAACAATACAATATATAGGGATGAATCAGGGAAAAATATAACAACCGCAAAACATTAAGAGGGAAAACATGTTTTAATTTGCGCATGATACCTAGGTTACGCGACAATATTTTAGAAACTGACTTCACATGGTCTTTAAATGATAGGGTTTCATCGACATTAATTCCTAGGTACTTAGTGAACTTTGCACGTTTGATGATTCCCCGCTCTGATGCTATTTCCGTGATCCAAGGATAAAAATTTGGAGATCGAGAGAAAATAACAAAATTTGACTTACCTATATTCAAATCAAGGTGGTTTATTTTTAACCATGTGCATATCTTCCGCATTGCTGCATCTAACGTTGACAAGAGCAGTTGTTCCGTAGGGGCAACACACAGCAAGGTTGTATCGTCCGCAAATAAAGGTGTACTGACCTGGGTCTTACTCGGACCATTATTAACAAAATCTGTTATTCTAGGAAGAGATTTAACAAAATCAGGCAAATCATTAATAAAAATTAGAAAGAGAGTAGGACCCAAAACGGAACCTTGGGGAACTCCACAATTAACAGAACATTTTCTAGAGGAAAATCCTTGTAAATGAACATAATGCTGTCTGTTTTGAAGGAAACTACGAAGCAAATCCAACGTAGCACCCCGTAGTCCATAAAATTCGCATTTTTTTATTAATATTTGATGGTCAACAGTGTCGAACGCCTTAACCAAATCCAAAAATACCCCAGCTACCCTAAGCTTCTTATCAAGAGCTTCATTAATTACTGAAGTGATAAACGAAATCGCCATTTCTGTTGTTCTACCCCTCCTGAAACCAAATTGATTTGGATGTAATAGTTTATGACAACTCAAAGCACAGTAAGTACCTCTAGCTCAGCTCAGTTTTGTCAGGGTACCCATAGTCGCTGCATGGGGCCAAAGATGGAGCTTCTATTGGCTTATTTTTTTTTTTGCTTTGATGCGCGACTAGGGAAAATGGCACAACCAGTGATTGTATCTAATGAGCTTGATGGGAACAGTTCCAGGGAGAATGATAGCCTAAGTCTCGAAAAGAGCTTGGAATGGCCAAACCTCTGACCCGGTAAAAATAAATAAGGGAGTTCGGCAAGGAGCCGTGTTGTCTCCTAGTATATTTAAATGTGTCCTTGCCTCGTGCCTGCGTCCCCTTAAATGTTCAGTTTTCTATGGCGATATTGGTTTGTCTCACGTTGCATATGCTGACGACGTTCTGCTTGTTGCCCGGACTCGCCGCGGATTGCTTGCTAACCTTAGTGTTTTAACGAATGAACTGTCTAAGATTGGATTATCAGTTAATGCGTCTAAATGTGAGTTTATTTGTTTTAATAGCCCATATACGGTCGCTCCACTTGTTACTGGAGCAGCAGTTCTACCATGTTCTTCGTCTGTAAGCTGGCTTGGTCTGTCTTTCGGCCCAACGCTTTCCACTACGTGTTCATCCCTAGTCAATAGAGCCGTTAAAAGCCTACGCGTGGCTTACGGGAAAATATCGCCAAACAAAAGCCGTTATAACCGCAATGGTCTTTGTATGCTTTACAACGCTTATTGTGCCCCTGTGCTTCTGTTTTTAGTCGGCATGGCTCATCTGTTTCGTAAGAAAGATCGCCTGACACTGCGGGTAGCTTATTTTAAATATTGTAAATTCCTCCTCCGGCTCCCTAGATGGCACCGAAACAGAAAAGTCATTGCTCGATTTGGACTCATAGACGTGCCTTCTCGGATTCAGACTTCGAGTGCTGATCTATGTAAAAAGACCATCAACTTGATTCACGTTTACGACCCTCTGCGGCCCTTTTTTCTTATTGATGCTGGTTAGTTTGTTCTTGTTGTTGTGTTAGTTTGTTTGTTTTGTTATTTTCGCTGTTTATCATTTTGTCTTTTTAAAATACTCCGTATTTTGTGTTTTTCACTTTACGGGTAATAAAATTCATTCATTCATTCAGAGCTAAACATCCAATTTCATTCGTGTGGATTAACCGTCATACGGTGAATCAAAACACAGAATGACGTTCGAAGTTTCGGGAACACGAAAGGAGGAGGGATTAGAATGGTGGGCTATGCGGCTGGTTTTTCAACAAAAGGAGTTTTCGAACATTCAGAACGTATCCGAAAGCTTTTTAGTGATGTAAATGCTGCATTCAATGCTGCATTTTATTTATTTTTTTGTTCGAAAGCTGTTACCTTTATTTCTTCTCTGACACTTCTAGAATACCGAAATTTAGCCTTAATCTCCTGCTCCCCCGTTTCTTCTTGAAAATTCAGCGTAAAATTTAGCATCTTTGATTAATTTTTCGACGAATTTCATGCTGAATTCATGCTGCATTAATTGAGAGAAAATTTAAGTCCGAAAACGAAATGATGCATAAAATCCAATTCAGCATTCTCGTTCGTTTCAGAGCTTTCGGACACGTTCTCATGCAGTGATCTCCTGCCGGAGATCAAAAGAGGTACTAAACCTTCGAGAAGGTCGAGTGGCCAGTAAGAGGATTAATACAGCTAAGTATATCACCACGTGAACATTGAAATATGTCGGAAGAGGAAATCATCGGCCAGTTTGACATTTTTTTAGTCTCGGAAGCTGAATATTATTTAGTTAATTTCAGAATCTTCACTGTAACGAATTTGGTATAATATACGGCGTTTGTTTATTGTTATCCAGTTTACGTCCTTTCTTCTTTGGACTTGCGGGAATTAACAAAAAAAAAAAACAGAAAAACAAATACTAAAAGAAATCGATAATGCTAGTAATTAGTTTGATTTTTCTGCGCATTTTCCATATACCTGCTAAAAAAAAAAAATTTTGTTAGATGCATAGTCAAACTATGATCCCAGCCTCCCCATGTCGGGTGCTTCCAAACCGCGCCACTAGATTACCCAGCGGTCGGATCGAGTCATGGGTTCACCGTGGGTCTTGGGTGGGAGGGGGGGGGGGTCTAGACGTTCCAACTGCTAAAATGCTTACGATGCAACTCCTTTAAAGCAAAGTCATTGCCTTTTGAATATCTACCCCTGGTTCTCTCTAAGGAAGCTAGGAGCCACGGTTTTCTCCAGAAGAATGAAGATACTGCACAAGGCTCAGAATACAATATGGTCTCGCGCAAATCACCTCCTGCCTTACCTATCTTTTCCCCTTCAATGATGTCTACTTTTTCGGATGCAACGGATAACTCCTTGGTAACAGATTCCAGCCGCTGCCTCAATTCTTTCTCTGAAGAAACCACAAGGGAAAGCTGACTTTCCAAGTCTCCGATCGATTGAGTAAGCTGTTCCCTCTCGCTTTTCCAATGAGAAGTCGCCTTTTCCTGTAAGAATCTGGATAAGCATCTGAGAAACAGTAAGCATAAGGTGTAAAGTCGCGTGGACACAGTTTGATTTTTCCTCCTTCGCTCTGAAATGTTGACGCAACGGCATGCAGGTTTCCGCATAGTGACACGAAGTTCGGATGTATATTTACAGATGCAAAATCTTATCGGTATGGTAGATGACGCAAATAATTCAAAAAAAGGAAGCCGAGCGGAGCAAGGGAGTGTCGTGATTCCTGAAGCTCATTTAAAGCGAAGCGTTGCACGTATACATCATCTTGACATCATCTGTGACGGCGGGATCAGAACCGTCGACCTAGACTTACAGTCCGGTACGGGACTTCTAGGGGCAATGCATCGACACTTTTCTTGAAGTTTTCTTGAATTGCGTTTCATAGATGTTTGCATATTATTTAGAAAAGTACCCAAACGAAGCAAGGCCCTTTAACGTTTACATTAACTGGACATCACCTACAGCGCGTATATACGTTCAAAGCAGGACGGATCTATGGCCCCCAAAAGCCGCAATAGGTCCGATGCAAAATCCCGATAAAAAGAGTTCTGGTCTAGTTCAAATTTTCGCAGAGCGCGGAATTCTAACTGATGTTTTACCTTGATTTCATTCGCCCTTTCCTCATATACTGCTGTCCGGTATGGCACTTCGGTTTAACGCGCGAGCAGTCGGAACGCCTCGAGAGGATCCAGTACCGTTCTTTCCTAATAATATCAATATCCGCCAAAATTCTGTTCAATTTCCCTTTTTGACGAGTTTGGCCTCGCATTTTTGTCAACCCATAGACACCAACTTTCTACTAAGTTTGGTGACCAACTCCTGAAAGACCCCATCCATCGTCACATTCTTCCCCTCCCCACATTCCCAACCGTATAAGACCACAGAGACTGGCAGCACAACCAGTTCCTAAGATCCAACCCATACGGGCAACTCACTCATGCGCGTTACGAAAGAAGTTTTGTCCCCTCCTTTGTGAGTTTTTCCAACGCGAAATTTTTTACAAAATCATTTTCAATTTTTTTTTTAATTCTTGAAGTTCAGTGTTTTCAATAATTGTTGCGATTTTTGCTTTTTGACTATGTAAAAGCGTAATTGTCTACAGTTATGTTCGACGAGAGAACAAATTTTCGTTTTTTTTTAGTAATACCGTACGAAATGTTTTTGAACAATAATTTAAGGATTGACTGATTGATCTCCTTTCCCCTTGCAACGATTACTAAGCAAAAAATTCTAAAGGCCGTATTGTGGTAAGTTCCGACTCCCGTGTTTTTTACTCAATCCGTTTCCATTTTCACTCCCGCAAACTTGCTACTACAAGCTGTTCGGTAAACTACTTTTCCTCACCACCATTGTGCTTTCCGAAGCAATTTTTTCTTGTCCCAGAAGAACGCGAAGAAGATTACATTCTTAGCTCGCGGTTACATCTAGGCCGTCATAAATAAAACAACATCTGAAGAGAGAGGTCACACCAGTCAGGTCGCGACTGAACAGTCCAGTAGCCTATATTTCCTCACCATCGTACTGCTAACCAGAAGCTTTTTTTGTCCCGACTTCCTACAGTGCCCCTGAGTAGGGCTATGTTATCTCCCCCGATCCCCTCTCCTTTAAAATACGCTTTAATAAAGTGACCAGATTGTAGGGACGGTTTTGCTGATCCGTTTGTGGCTGCACAACCGCGTGGAATTTTCGTATTTTTCAGAGATTCAGAAAGTTTTCTATTTAGAAAAATTCACTGTAGTTCAGTTTCGTTATTTTTACTCATTTGTTCCATGCGGGTACTTTCTGTGCCGCTGCAGAACCGCGGCAAATTTTGTTTCTTATTTATACACAAGATTCAGAGGTTTTTTTTTTTATTTGGAAAAGTTTAGTGTAGTTCTGTTTCGTTCTCTTTTCTTTTTACACATTATTCTATGCGGGTACTTCTTGGGCATTGGACCAAATGACATGCGTCACTTGGTACAGGGTTGTCAAATTGGTCACTAATTGATACTTACTAAATCTGCGCGCAACCTAGCACGTTCCTCTTCAAACTGACGGACGCGGTTCTGGAACTCTGCTTTGGAGGCAGCCCACGCTGTTTCATTTTCCTTCTGCCGGGCATCTTGTTCCTGAACGTACGAATCCAAGGATTCTTTCTCACTCCTTAAAATTTGTAGGGACTCTTCCAGCTTATCGATCGCCTATATAAATAGAGAAGAATTCAAAATATACCCCCAAGTAAAACGAGAATTCCCTCTCGAATGGAATTCCTGTTTTTTTTTTTTTTAAGCTGTCCAACACGTTATAAGAACTCCCCGAGTTGCTTCTAACTTCTTTACTGGTTGATCCTTGCGCGAATCTACCATTTACAGGAAGTGAACTAGAAGACTGAAGTGCTTCCCAGGCGGGATTTGAACCCACGACCTTTGCCTTACAAGGCTACTGATCTAACACTGAGCTACAGAGGTGCTTGTGAACATAGCTCGCAAACCACTACAATGGTCAAAAAGAAATGGGCTGTAGGAACAGCGATCCCGCCGAAGGCGAATTCGTCTAAGCAGTTCACATTCCCCTGTCACGGGATTGGATAATATTGTTCTTCCATCTAATGCCCAAGACCATTGTGTCTCTGCTCTTGATTATTTCTCCACTGGCGAATTAGTGAGAAGATATCTGACGTCCTACTTTTTTTTTCTTACCGCACTATTTCTTTTCCTTGTTCAGTGCTTAGAGAAATTCATCACCAGCATCCTCGTAGGAGCCATAGCCGGTCCCAAGCACGGCTGTGAAAGGAAGGTTGGACGATAAGCTGTCCCCGTAAAAAAAAAAACACGCAAAAGGTCACAACAATCACTGTAATTGCACAGCTTCGTGATGAATCGAGAGGCTTCGTCGACGCCCTGTGAGCCACTGGCTCAGGTCAGGAGGAACTATGCTCTTAAGCTCTTACCTTGGAAGCGTTCAAAAGCGACTCCTCCGATTCTCCCTTTTCTTTTCGTAGCGTCTCCAGTTCATCGTTTTTCTCCTCCATAATCTTTCCTAAGTTCAAAATTTCCATCTTACTTTCTTCCACACACTTTTTCTCGTCAGCGAGTTTCCCTTTCAAGCTTTCATATCTACTGGATAGCTCAGTGTGTTCTTCTTCCTTTCTGACTAGATTTAATTTCATGCTTCCCATCTCACTTTCTAGCTCTTGCACTTTTCTCATTTCGTTCTTGAACTGTTCTTCTAACTTTTTTCCTCGTTCCTCCGATTCCTTCACAAGGCTTTCCAGCTGCTCCTTCGCTTTCACGCCGTTTTTGATTTTTTCATGTTTACTTTCGATATCTGTTTCAGCCTTTGAAAGTTCGGTAGAAAGTTGGGTAACACTCTTTTTCACCTTTTCGACTTCTGCAGAAAGGGCTGCGTTTTCCTTCCCTGATGCTGCTAACTTGTCAGTTAGTTCTTTCAGATTCCTTTTACTCTCCAATTCTGCCTTCTGGAGGCTCTGGATTTCGGAGACTCGAAGGGACAGTTCGTTTTTCTACAGAAAAATTAAAAGTTAATTCAGCTACTGAAAATAACGGGACAACTTGCCAGCCTACCTTTCCCCAGTAAACTCCCTCCACCCGCAACCCCTTATCGGACCTGGACATCAATCCCAACGGACGTTTCAGTCGGCCTCAAAGAATCTTAGAGCACAAACGATGCTAGAATTTACGTTTTCTGCTCAAAGTTTCCGAGCTCTTTAGAGTCATCCCAAAAAGGTACCAATTCGTCATATTCCAGTTTAGCGCTTCGAAGCGGACTAGTTTCTCAAAGACCCCCGTTGTCTAACTATCAACACTTGTGACTGATAGCCTTTAGTAAATCAGATTCACGAGTTGATTACTAGAAATTCTTCTGTGGGCTTCCTGAGCAACGGAAGTTTTGCACTGTGTTTGGTTGGGATAAAAAGCCATTATGTTCTGTTCGGTACTTCATGGATCCATATTATACTATCTCTTTGTCACAAGCATTGATAATGAGACAATGGAGGACTTTCGGAAACTAGTCCGCTTCGAACGCTGAACTGGAATAAGGCGAATATACAGTTTCCTCGTTGTCTAACGCTGAAGCTCCTTGTTTGTTTCCCAAACAAGCTCGGAAGACTGACAAAATTTGGTGCTGTAATCCAAGTCCCACAAGCTGCCAGTGTGAGAGAAGCTTACGACAATTTATTGTTTTTCTTCGTCCTGAATTACTTGACCAAATTGTTGTAAGCCTGACTTGTCACGCAAGCTGGTTTTTCCGCCATCCCACAAAGGCCACAAAGAACCTGTGGCTCAAAAAGTGTTTTCCTGCGGTCGTTTATGAGGCCCACAAGTGTGTTTCTGCGACCAATAAGGTTTTCGTTGCTCAAGTTTTACAAAGAACTGTCGAGACGATTTTCGAATTTGTAGCTCGAATCTGGCGGGAAATTCAAATTTACTCGAATAATAAAATTGGCTGCTTTATCAAGCAGATAGGCATAAAACTAAGGCTCTTTCTGTCACAGAATGACAAGGGCGTAAGCCTGAAGTTCTAGTTATTGAGATTTACTTTATTTTTATTTTCAGGCATCTGAAGTTACCACCAAAAACAAAGACAAAACGGCGTTCCCGCGAATTTCAACTTGTAGGTCGAGTGTGTGGCACACACTCCTGTTTCCGTGACAAACACACAGACATGTCTGGCAAAATATGCCTCGGAACGCCTTACAGTCAGTCCTTGTTTTTACTATCGTTAATACTAGGTATGATAAAGTATTAGGTTTTCTAAGATCTTAATATATACCTTGGGATTCGGGATTTTGACGTGCAATCAGAGCATGGTAGAATTCTACCACCCAACTAAAACAGGTCATCGGCCTAGCAGACATAAAGGAGAAATAAAACTTTAAGAAGCAGAAGCTAGAGCTGCCTCGAATACACTCATCCGAATGTTTTGTTTTTATAACTTGGTTCCACATTTTACAGACATTTCCAACAATGCCTAATGGCTCCTATTTGCCGTTACTATCTTTAAATTATTACTGGCGGTTCTTTTTTTGATGATAGGAAGTTTTCTTTTTTTTAGTATCAGTTTCAAAAATTTGTGCAAAGGTCGTCAGCGCGTAGGCCTGATAACTGTAAATTAACATAAACCGTATAGGCCTATAGTAATGGCAATTTGTTTTCTGTTTTGGCATTTTAAATGTTATTTCCCTATATAAAGTGGTAGGCTACTGTGGACTTCAGCTCCGTACCTTCTGCAATAGCTCAGCGTCTAGCTCGTTAACTTTCTGCAAGTATTCATTTCTCGCCGAGATAGTTTTTTCCAACTCCGACTGCTTCTGTGAGATCTCCCCGACCAACTTCGTCTCCTCTCCTTTCATTTCGTTGATGGCCTCAGCAAGAGACTTCACTTCACTATTCTTGGCTTCTACAGCCGTCTGGAGCTGCGCGATTTGGCTGTTGAGGTCAACCGCGACTTTCGAGGAGGATTCCTCAAGCTCTTGTAACCTGCTGATCTAGAAAAAGAGTGTTCATTAAAGTTAACTGGAAAGCAAACATATTTTTGTGTCATTTAGTTGAATACACTGAATTATTTGGATTCTGCAAAGGGATTTTTTTATTTTCCACTATCTGCTCTAGTTATGACGTTTAGAATATCTGCGGCCGTCCACACAGCGAAAATTCTACTATGACGCGGGAATTTTGATCTCGACACAAACGCGGCTTTTCAGTGGGCATTGGCGATATTGGTGAAGATTGCTTAGTGCCTGAACAAAAGAAAGTCATAAATTTTTCTTGTAAGGCATACAACAAAAATACAAGCGCACAGAGGTACTAAAAATCACACGGAAATTCCACTATTTGAAAATCGATTATTAGTGAAGAGCGGAACAACGAAGTAACGCAATTTTAGCGGGTCTTCAAGCCCATTTAAGTGAATAAGTGATCGGTAACTAGAAGCGTGTTCCACCCCTCTACCAATAGTAACTATTAGTTACTATTTCCGTTCCAGCCTCACGAAAAGTTACTACGCTGACCGTTCCAACCTTCTCAAAATAGGGGTCATAATGGTGCGTATTATTTTTATGAATAAAAAAAAATGAACTGACAACTATTTGCTTACCATGCTCGGGAGCGTAGTTAGCGTAGTAACTACGCATCTCTGTAACGTGATTGGTCGGATCACCCCGCGGCCTGATATTTGACCGAAAAAATTAAAAAAGTGTTCCAGCCTAGCGTAGTAACCACGGCGACTAGCGTAGTAACTAGGGTAAGTAGGGTGGAGCACGCTCTAGATTGTCCTATCCCAGGCCTTTTCGGTTAAACTTTAAAGGACCCCTCGTACTTACGCTGCCTTTCTGTATTATCCCTACCTCCCCTCTGGAATTATAAGCTTTAGGAATCCCGACCCTTCACCCTTGTTCCGTTTTCGGTCCAGACGAGTTTGCCAGTCAAGCAGCGCAAACTTCGCCGAAAACCTCAAGGTCCGCCGTCAATTCTTTCAAAAATAAGGGCACGGCAGGAAAACAGGTATATCTTGTGTTTCGAAATCCTTTCCTTTTGCTTGAATTTTCCCAGTCTGGAGAGAATCGACATGCGTCAACAAGAAACTTGCTAATTCCACGGTCAATTGGTAATTTCGAAAAACATTATTATAAATTTAGATTTTATGGCACTTGCAGCCTCTGGCTCAAGTGCCATATACCGATCGCAATTCCGTCTGTCGGTCGGTCTGTCCGAATTTTTTTGTCCCACATGTTCGAGTTAGGGTACTTCCAGATGTGCTAGGACGATGAAACTTGGCAGGAAAATCAGGGACCCGACCAAACTAACCTAAAAGTAATCAGTTTCCCGATCCGACCATCTGGGGGGGGGGGGGGCCGGGGAAATTCTGAAAATTAAGGAGTTCTGTCACACTTTTTCGAGTTGGAGTACTTCCAGATGTGCTAGGACGATGAAACTTGGAAGAAGCATCAGGGACCCGATCGGACTAACTTGGAAACATTCAGTTTCCCAATCCGACCACCCGGGGGGGAGTGGAGGGCTGGGGAATCCGGAAAATTGGAGTAGTGTGTAACTTTAGAACGGGTGATCGGATTGGAATGAAACTTAATAACTGAATAAATGGCATACGTCTGATGTCCCGTTTGAAGTCCGGACCGGATTCGACAGCTATGGGGGAGTTGGGGGGGGAGACCGGAAATTTCGAGAAACGGTTAGAATAGAGGGGTCGGAGTGAAACTTGCTGGGAAGAACAAGCATCTGCTCCAGATAAATTGTTTATACATTTGGACTGGATCCGACCACCCCGGGGGGTGGAGGGCTGGGGAATCCGGAAAATTGGAGTAGTGTGTAACTTTCGTACGGGTGATCGGATTGGAATGAAACTTAATAACTAAATAAATGGCACACTACTGATGTCCCGGCTGAAGTCCGGACCGGATTCGACAGCTATGGGGGAGTTGGGGGGGGAGACCGGAAATTTCGAGAAACGGTTAGAATAGAGGGATCGGGGTGAAACTTGCTGGGAGGAACAAGCATCTGCTCCAGATAAATCGTTTATACATTTAGACTGGATCCGGACACTAGCGGGGTGGAGGACTGGGGAATCCGGAAAATTGGAGTACTGTGTAACTTTCGAGCGGGTGGTCGGATTGGAATGAAACTTAATAACTGAAAAAATGACATACCTCTGATGTCCCATTTGAAGTCCGGACCGGATTCAACAGCTATGGGGGAGTTGGGGGGGGGGGTGACCGGAAATATCGGGAAACGGTTAGAATGGAGGGATCGGAGTGAAACTTGCTGGGAAGAACAAGCATCTGCTCCAGATAAATCGTTTATACATTTGGGATGGATCATGACATTACGGGGGGGGGGGGGGGTGGAGGGGAGTTTCCCGGAATTCCGGTTATGGCGGTTTTGGGGATTTTCACGACGAATCTTGGGAGGCGAATCAGGGACCCGATCAAACTGACTTATAAAGAAAAATTTACAAGATCTGATAGCCGTGGGGGGGAGTAACTGGAGGGGGAATCCGGAATACTGAGTCATGCGTAACTTTGACACGGCTGATCGGATTTGAGTGAAATTTGGTAATTGAAGAGCGGACATGTTTCTGTTGATCTTTTTCATGTCCGGACAGATCCGACAGCAATTGAGGGGGGGGGGCGAAAATACGTGACCGACTTAGACTGGTGAGATCGGGATGGAACTTTGTGGGAATAACAAACAGATGCCCTGGATAAACACTTACGGAACCGGATTGGCTCCGGCGACTGTGGGGAAGTTTGAGGGGGGGGGGGGTCCGGGATTCCGGTGATCACGATTTAAGGTACTTCCAGATAATCTAGGACGATGGAACTTGGCTGTAATTATTAGAGATTTGACAAGATTGACTCAAAAATGACCACTTTCCAAACCCGACCATTCGTTAAAGTACTAATCTTGACTGCAAATTTAGAAAAATACTTTTAAACTAAATTCATATTTTCATGATTCCCATGAGCCCATTATCATTTTTGTCTCAAGGGTTTTGTTTGCAAATGAAGTTCTGGCTCCCTTAAAGTGTGAATCTGAACGGCCAGGTCGAAAAGTACTTTATTTCAAACAATACATCTCAACCCATGATCATTTGTGCCACAAGGGTTTTGCTTAAAAATTTATTTCTTGTCACCCTTAAAGTGCGCATTTGAAATGAAAGGCGAAAAAAAACTCTTGACGAAACGTATACATCAAGGATCCCTAAAGGCCTTTGATCGTTTTTGCCTCAAGGGTTTTGCATACAGATGCATTTCTAGCGCCTTTAAAGTGCGCATCATTACACCCAAGTTCAAAAATAAAATACTTATTCGTCTTCTCTGTACCGGTACTGTGAAGGACGAACTGAGGGGTTCATGGAAATATGGTAGGATCGTTCACTGTTCAGGTGTCCTTTAAAGTGAGCATTTTAACCACAAAGTCGAAAAATACTTTTGATCAAACAAAACATCTCAACACATGCAAGTGCCATATGAGCTTACAGCTCTTGTTCATTTTGGGAGACTTTAGCTCGGACTTTAGTAGACCAACAGATCTATCTTGTGTTTCAAAATCCTTTCCTTTTGCTTGGCTTTTCGCTTTTAAACCACAGTACATACAGTTTTCAAATATTTGCCGTTGTACTTCCGCTTCGGAGAGCGGAAAGTCTGGACAGAGTCGACAAGCGAAAATAGCTCATTTAACGGGGCAAATATGAATATTTTCGAAAAACATTATTCCTGGATCATTTTATCGTGAAAGATTTTTAAGTTAAGAGGTTGTACTCTGAAGTTAAGTGCTCACAAAACGAAACTATTTTAGCTAGGGAGAAAAGTGGAAATGGGATTCAGAACGGGACTACTGGCCTTCTAGTATTAAATGGTATTTGACAGTACAAAACGGATACGTCAGCTGAATTATATTAGAGCTATATTTCGGCCCTTCTTGGCAAGGGTCCTCTTCAGGCTCAAGCCGCTTAAACTGGAAAATGAACTTGTGGAAAAACTTGTCGGATGTTTTCCACAAGTTTATTTTCCAGTTTGCCTGAAGAGGACCCTTGCCAAGAAGGGCCGAAATATAGTTCTAATAAAATCAGCTGACGTATACGTTTTGCACTGTCAAATATGATTTGTAGTCGGCTTGGGCTGCAGGAATAGGCTACCAGCTACACAGGTATTTCTTTGGAGAAAACCGGTGGGGGGGGGCAACCGGGGCGCGGATTAACAATCTCTGATAAGCACAGCAGAGTTTTAAAGGAGTTTCTGAAAAAGTAGCCGAGCGAGGCCCTACCGGTATGCGGAGCTTGAACGCGAATTTCCGATTTAAAATGTAACGCAATCCAGGGAACACTTCTCCTGTTGGCCTACAACTTACAACACGTTTGCTATCGAAAACCCTGCTCTTCTCAGTGACACAAACGTGGCACCTAAGCTTCCATTTCTTCTTGAACTATTTTCTTTACTGCATTTTCACAGATTACCAAGCTACCTTTTCGTCTAACATTTTACATCTACGTTCAAAGGTTTATCAAAATGAATGTTACACGAGCTAAAGGTCATTCTCGCGACTTTTCGGAGACCTTTACGTTATTTTCAGTTTCGTATTTTTGTTTCATTTCGCTGACCTATAGCCTACATCTTTCGAAGAATTCTAAATTTTTGTTTGGTCAAATTCGTCACCGCTCTAAGAGGACGTCCACGATAAGACTCAGAGATAAGGTTGGAAAAACACTTCAGCTTACATAGACTCACTGAATCTCTTTCAGCTTCAATTCGAGAATTATTTTACTTTCTAGTAAAGAATATTTCAAAATACAGAAAAATCTGCGACATGTGTTTTGCTAAAAAAAAAAACGTAAACTGTAAACCGAAGACACAAAGTCAGCCGGTCTCGCTCCTAGACTAGAACCAAGGGGACGTTTTCGCGTGGAAAATGTCAATGGATGATGATACTGAGCTCGACAAGAGCTCCACAGAAGATGCAGTTTTGTTCAACAGTGCTACCCGAGCTTCGTTAAAGTTTAACCGAAAAGGGCTAGGATAGGACAATCTAGTTACCCATCACTTATTCACTTAAATTGGCTTGAAGACCCGCTGAAAATGAGTTATTTCGTTGTTCCGCTATTCACCAATAATCGATTTTCAAATAGTGGAATTTCCGTATGATTTGTGGTGCCTCTATGCGCTTGTATTTTTGCTGTATGCCTTACGAGAAAGATATATCAATTTTGTTTTTGTTCAGGCATTAAGCAATCTTCACCAATCTCACCACTGCGCTCTGTGCGCTCTTGTGTTGAAATTAATATTTCCCGCGTCATAGTAGAATTTACGCTGTGGGGACGGCTGGAGATATTCTGAACCTCATAACTAGAGCAGATAGTGGACAATCAAAAAATCCCTTTGCAGAATCCAAATAATTCAGTGTACCTGATTAAATGACACACAAATGAGTTGGCTTTTCAGTTAAACTTTAAACACAGTTTTGACTTGAGCTCAATCTCGACGTCACCCATTAAGCTACTCTCGCGAAAATCCACGACAAAACGCAATGATGGCTTGACTCGCCGTCCATGCGTAAACTTCCCCCAAAGACGATACCTTTCTGTCACTGTAGCTCAAATCGCTCCGCTCTCCCTGGCTTATAACTTGATGCTCCCTACCTGTAAGCTTAGCTGAGCACTCATGCCTTGCGTCATCTGCTTTTCTTCTTCTAATTCCTTCCTGGCTAGGGAAAGCTCTTTACTTAGCCGCGCTTTCTCTTCTGAGGCAGTTTCGGCTTCATTTCTCGTATCGAACAGCAGTTTCTGGGCTTCTTGCAGTCGTTTCTGCACATCTGACAGTTGCTGTGCCGACACGTCTTTCAATTCAGTAAGCTGTTGCTGGAAGGCGATCTGAAATATCCACGTGCAGTTAAGTCGTCTCAAACGGGGGTAGGTGGGGGGATATGACGTAAAACTCGTCGACTAATAGCGGCTTCAAGGGCATGTGACACAAAGATGGTGGCTCTAACGCTAGAGGCAATCCGCGAATCCACAGAGTTTGCGGGTCGAAAACGGTGTCTCCGCGGTCGTGTGGCCTCAAGGCCGTATCCAGGGAGGGGTTAAGGGGTTCAACCCCCCCCCCCGAAACCCACAAAAGTAATAGTTTTTTGTAGGCTCTAACCTCTGATCCATGTGTTTTTTTTACTTTTTGGTCCGACCCGTGGGCAAAGCCCCCCCCCCGAAAGAAATTCCGCGGGCAAAACCCCCCTAGAAGTAAATTCCTGGATACGGGCCTGTGTGGCCTACAAGTGTGTTTCCCCAACCAACAACGTTTCTGTGGGTAGAATATTTGACAAAGAACGGTCGAGGTGATTTTCGGTTGTGTTTTATTTTCAGACAGTTGCAACTATCGACACAAACAAGACCAAAGGTTCCGATGGGATCCCAAAAATCTTCGCCAGGCCAAACAGCTAATCATTAAGAAATCCAAGCTCAGATATGGATTCAGCATGTGCGTTTACCTCTATAAGCCGATCAAAATGATCCTGGCTTACTTCTTTGAATTTTGCAGTTTTGGTGAACTTCAAGAACTACTTGTCCGGCGAAAAACATAAAGCTCAAAAACGGATTCAGCGTATCTCCTTACCCCTATATCCAACATCTAATAAACTTCTAACAAATTTTCCGGTTTCAGCCGGATTCCGGACGAACTATATGTCCGGCTAGAGAGTGATTGTCATATACGGATTCTGCATCTCTTCTTACCCCAAAATCTATCATCTAATCAACTTAAAATAAAACTTTTACTTCTAACAAATTTCCGGTTTTGGCCGGATTCCGGGCGAACTACTTGTCCGGCGATAAAATGGTTTTCGTATTCTTGTTCAGCATGTCTTCTTACCCCTACACCAAACGTCCAATCAACTTCAGACAAAACTTTAAAGGAACAGTAAACTTGACTAGGCAACTTTCGGCCATCAAACCGGCCTGGGGGGCTTAGATAAATGTACCGGCACTTATTGTCGACAGGACCCCCCATCTTTGTTATCTCGAAACCCCTCCTTATTGTTCCCAGAGCTAGCTGGCAGGGCCTTGCCCCTTATGCACTGTAGTTACGCACTCCTGCACTGTAAAAGTTTGCGATTGTCTGTGTTATCAACATACAGGGTTGCCACTTTACTAAAATAAATTCACTATGCAAAAGGAAAATAGTAATACCAAACAAGAAAAGTACTCAGAACGTGTTGCTGGGTCATAGTCACCTTGGAAATAAAACCTGACAACTACTTTTTTCTTAAAATCTGCTGCCATAGTAAAAAGAAAGTTCTATTGTGAGCACAATTGTACTACCGGTGGCAACCCTGTTGACATACATCGTATTACTTTGTTTCAAAAGGCCAAGTTGAGGCAAAGATCGTGGGTTCGAGTCCTACTCCCGGCAAACAAACCTTTTGCTTTTTTTTTTTTGTTCTACTAACTCAAAAGTGGAACTCTCGGAAACTGCCCGGAAACTGCAATGGTCGTAAAAAGAATTTTTCTAACTCTCAAAATCGACTCAGGGTACATTCTTGATATGTCAGCTAGCTCCCTGAGCCAAGTTTGAGTCAAGTTTACTGTTCCTTTAACTTCTAACAAACTTTCCGGTTTTGGCCGGATTCCGGGCGAACTACTTGTCCGGCGAGAAAATGGTTTTCATATTCGCGTTCAGCGTGGCTTCTTACCCCTAAATCAAACATCTAGTCAACTTCAAATAAAACTTTTACTTTTAACAAACTTTCCGGTTTCGGCCGGATTCCGGGCGAACTACTTGTCCGGCGCGAAAATGGTTTTCATATTCTTGTTCAGCATGTCTTCTTACCCCATAACCGACTATCACATTAGCTGTTTCAAAATATTTTGCTTGTCCCTTAATTTGAACCCCCTCCCCCACCCCTAAATGTAGGGGTACAGGGCCCATCTACGAACTCGACCTTACTCTTGACCCAAAGAATGCTCACACCAAGTTTCATGAAAATATCTCATTCCCTTCGAGAGTTATCGTGCTGATATTCCAGCCAAGTTTCATCGTCCTAGTACATCAGGCAAACTCGCGGAATCGCCGTAATTCCGGACCCCTCTCCAACTCTCCCACCAGTTGCCGAATCCGGTCCGATTTGGTTAAAGGAACAGAAAACTTGACTCAAACTTGGCTTAGGGAGCTAGCTAACATATCAAGAATGTACCCTGAGTCGATATTGAGAGTTAGAAAAATTCTTGTTACGACCATTGCAGTTTCCGGGCAGTTTCCGAGAGATCGACTTTTGAGTTAGTAACAAAAAAACAAAAAAAAGCAAAAGGTTTGTGTGCCGGGAGTAGGACTCGAACCCACGATCTTTGCCCCAAAAACAAAGTAATACAATGTATGTCAACAGGGTTGCCACCGGTAGTACAATTGTGCTCACAATAGAACTTTCTTTTTAGTTTGGCAGCAGATTTTAAGAAAAAAGTAGTTGTCAGGTTTTATTTCCAAGGTGACTATGACCCAGCAACACGTTCTGAGTACTTTTCTTTTTTGGTATTACTTTTTTCCTTTTGCATAGTGAATTTATTTTAGTAAAGTGGCAACCCTGTATGTTGACAACACAGACAATCGCGAACTTTTACAGTGCATGAGTGCGTAACTACAGTGCATAAGGGGCAAGGCCCTGCCAGCTAGCTCTGGGAACAATAAGGAGGGGTTTCGAGATAACAAAGATGGGGGGTCCTGTCGACAATAAGTCCCTGTACATTTATCTAAGCCCCCAGGCCGGTTTGATGGCCGAAAGTTGCGTAGTCAAGTTTACTGTTCCTTTAACGATATATCTGGGACTTGTGATTGTTCTTCCACCAAGTTTCATCCCGATCCCTCCCAAGATTTCCGGTTTCTCCCTCCGACTCCCCCCAACGGCACCGGATCAGGAATTTAACTGGGTCTTCTGAGACAAGAGGTCTTTCTAAATATCAAGTTTCATTTGATCATCCGTCGGAACGTTAAAAATACCTGAAGTTTATTGCGATCGCTATATGGCATTTGGCCGAAGGGCAAGTATCATAAACTAAAGACAAAACGACGTTTCAACTTTTGGGTCGAGTGTGTGGTACACGATACATGCTTATGTTTCTATGACAAACACGTCTCATGGTCCGTCGTGGTATACCCATCCATACCCCAGCAAGGGCCCATGTCTGCATTAATAATGGAGAATTACTCGCAACTTAAATAACTCGCTCTTTGACCCTTCAAGCCAAGGGGACATTCTGCTCGACATCCCGACGCGTTCCCATTTCCCAACCTAATGAGGCAGGTTTGTCGTTTTTACCGTAATGGCTGAAAGGGGTGATACACGCTTCCACGAGTATACTTCTGTTTACTAGCTAGTTTACGCAAGTCAAGGCAACGCAAGTTTCAAGATATGCGAACGGAAATTTATTTTTCGAGTAAGCAACATAAAAAACGAAAATCTTTTACGAAAAACTTGTCACAAGAGAAGCAACTTTGAATTTGTTTCCCTATAATCCACCACGTAATCGGAGAACTAAATGAAGTGTCGACTCCTTCTGGATATTGTAGTCTGAAAGGGTACGCCCGTCTTCCAGCTGCTTTCCGGCGAAGATGAGACGCTGCTGGTCGGGTGGGATACCTTCCTTGTCTTGGATTTTCGCCTTCACATTTTCAATGGTATCAGATGGCTCGACTTCAAGAGTAATCGTCTTCCCGGTCAAGGTCTTCACGAAGATCTGCATACCTCCTCTCAATCGGAGGACTAAATGGAGGGTAGACTCTTTCTGAATGTTGTAGTCGGAGAGAGTACGGCCATCTTCCAGCTGTTTTCCAGCGAAGATGAGACGTTGCTGGTCAGGTGGGATACCTTCTTTATCCTGGATCTTAGCTTTGACATTTTCGATGGTATCAGAGGGCTCAACCTCGAGGGTGATGGTCTTGCCGGTGAGGGTCTTTACGAAGATCTGCATACCACCTCGAAGTCGCAAGACGAGATGAAGAGTCGATTCTTTCTGGATATTGTAGTCGGATAAGGTACGGCCATCTTCCAGCTGTTTGCCAGCGAAGATGAGACGCTGCTGGTCGGGAGGAATACCTTCCTTATCCTGAATCTTTGCTTTGACATTTTCAATCGTATCAGAGGGCTCGACTTCAAGAGTGATCGTCTTGCCAGTCAAGGTCTTGACAAAGATCTGCATACCCCCTCTCAATCGGAGGACTAGATGGAGGGTGGACTCTTTCTGGATATTGTAGTCGGAGAGAGTACGGCCATCTTCAAGCTGTTTGCCGGCGAAGATAAGACGCTGCTGGTCAGGAGGGATACCTTCCTTATCCTGGATCTTCGCCTTCACATTTTCGATAGTGTCAGATGGCTCTACCTCGAGAGTAATTGTCTTGCCGGTCAAGGTCTTGACGAAGATCTGCATTCCACCTCGGAGTCTCAGGACTAGATGAAGAGTGGACTCCTTCTGAATGTTGTAGTCGGACAACGTGCGACCGTCTTCAAGCTGTTTGCCAGCGAAGATGAGACGTTGCTGGTCGGGTGGAATACCTTCCTTGTCCTGGATCTTCGCCTTAACATTTTCGATAGTATCTGATGGCTCGACCTCGAGAGTGATCGTCTTGCCAGTCAAGGTCTTGACGAAGATCTGCATTCCACCTCGGAGTCGCAGGACAAGATGCAGAGTAGATTCCTTTTGGATATTGTAGTCGGAGAGGGTGCGGCCATCTTCAAGCTGTTTGCCGGCGAAAATAAGACGCTGCTGGTCGGGTGGGATACCTTCTTTGTCCTGGATCTTTGCTTTTACGTTTTCGATGGTGTCAGAAGGCTCGACTTCGAGAGTGATGGTTTTGCCAGTCAAGGTCTTGACGAAGATCTGCATACCGCCTCTCAATCGGAGGACTAGATGCAGGGTGGACTCTTTCTGAATATTGTAATCGGAAAGTGTGCGCCCATCTTCAAGCTGTTTGCCAGCGAAGATAAGACGCTGCTGGTCGGGTGGAATACCTTCCTTGTCCTGGATCTTCGCCTTCACATTTTCGATGGTATCTGATGGCTCGACCTCGAGAGTGATCGTCTTGCCAGTCAGGGTCTTGACGAAGATCTGCATTCCACCTCGGAGTCGCAGGACAAGATGCAGAGTAGATTCCTTCTGGATATTGTAGTCGGAGAGGGTGCGGCCATCTTCAAGCTGTTTGCCAGCAAAGATAAGACGCTGCTGGTCGGGTGGGATACCTTCTTTGTCCTGGATCTTTGCTTTTACGTTTTCGATGGTGTCTGAAGGCTCGACTTCAAGAGTGATCGTCTTTCCAGTCAAGGTCTTGACGAAGATCTGCATACCGCCTCTCAGTCGGAGGACTAGATGGAGTGTGGACTCCTTCTGAATGTTGTAGTCAGAAAGAGTGCGGCCATCTTCAAGCTGTTTGCCAGCAAAGATAAGACGCTGCTGGTCGGGAGGGATACCTTCCTTGTCCTGGATTTTAGCCTTGACATTTTCAATCGTATCAGATGGCTCGACTTCCAGAGTAATGGTCTTGCCGGTCAGGGTCTTGACGAAGATCTGCATTCCACCTCGGAGTCGCAGGACGAGATGGAGAGTAGACTCCTTCTGGATGTTGTAGTCGGACAATGTGCGGCCGTCCTCCAGCTGTTTGCCAGCGAAGATGAGACGCTGCTGGTCGGGTGGGATACCCTCCTTATCTTGGATTTTTGCCTTGACATTCTCAATTGTGTCAGAGGGCTCCACCTCCAAGGTGATAGTTTTGCCTGTCAGGGTCTTCACGAAGATCTGCATGTTGGTTCTAAAAAAGAAACAAAAAAATTAGATACTGGTCAAAAGAACATGAGGCCAGGAGTATGAATGTTGCATATCATTAGGTACTAAGCTGAGAAGGTCTGCATTTTAACAATTAGATAGCCTAACAGGTAATCGTACCAGGAAGTGTTTATATAATCTCAATTCATTGTAAATTAAAGCCTATTTCAACATTATTAAAACATTAATATCAACATAAGATGCAACAAATATAAGCATGCTCCAGGAGACAAAAGGCTTTAAAGGAACAGAAAACTTGACTCAAACTTTACTCGGGGAGCTAGCTGACATATCAAGAATGTAACCCGAGTCGACACTGAGAGTAAGAAAAATTCTCGTTACGATCATTGCAGTTTCCGGGCAGTATCCGAGAATTCGACTTTTGAGCAAAAGGTTTGCAAAAGCAAAAGGTTTGTGTGCCGCGACTAGGAATCGAACACACGCTGCCTTGCCGGTTTGTTGTTTGTCATTAGTCTACACATAAAAAGGCAAACTTTTACAGTACGTAAGTGCATAATTACAGTGCATAAGGGGCAAGGGCCAGCCAGCTAGCTTTGGGAACACTAAGGAGGGGGTACGAGATAACAAAGAAGGGGAGGCCTGTCGACAAGTCCCTGTATATTTATCTAAGCCCCCCCCCCCCGGGCGATTCGATGGCCGAAAGTTGCGTAGTCAAGTTTTCTGTTCTTTAAAAACAACTGTTTTGTATACATAAATGCTGTTTTAGGATTGATCATTGCAAAGGATATAGCCCCAGGACTAAACATTTCAATTCCCTATGCATTCATTCAATCTCAAAGATGCCTTCCATCCACCCATGGTGACAAGCTGAATAGCTTAAATGTATGTCTAGAAAACTGTCCCCATTCTCTTTGCTAGATCCAAATTACAGGCCAAATTTCACTTCATCTGGTTAAGGCGCATAAACTAAGGCTGTGTCACTTGCAGCCTACAAATCACAAGATCCCAACCCAAGACTGCAGATCAACAGGCCTATCCTGTTCGATATAACACTGTACTAGCACACAACTAAACTCGAATCTAGGTTTGATGGTACTGTCCAGGGGTGTCACGTACGTAATTGTCGGTCAGTTGGTAGAAAATAACCGAGTCAGAGAGAAGAGCCAGAATTTTTTTTAAGAAAGTATTTTTTTTCCTTGCAATAAAATTTGATTTTTTGTTAAAAATAGTTGGAATGTCTGAAAATCAGTCATTTTTCTTGATAACATTTTTAATTCCTAGAAAAATGTTTCTCCCGACCGCTGCAGCATCCATTCCTTCCCCTTGTTTGACACCCCCAAAACCTCCCTCCCAACATAGACAGTTTGTATGAACCGATCTCTAATCATAGTTTTGACCGACTTGTACAAAATAAACAAACAAAAATAGCAATCACTAATCCACAATCACAAGCACAAATAATTAGCCTATTCCAAATGAAGATAGACTGACTATTGCAACATATTAACAAATTTACTATTGGACTGTTTTGGAGGCATATGAACTTTCAGATAACAGGATTCTGAAGGGAATTCTTATCTCCCACTCGGAGGAAAACTAGACTGGACCAAACCTATGTAGTGTCCGAAGATGAAGCCCTTTCAACATGTTTAACACCCTGTCCTATGCTAAACCTTTTATCAAGGGAGTTATCTTTATTTACAGTAAACGCACAATCTAGATTGACGTCCACATGCAGTACTGTTCAAGAGAGCTCACTAACAGTAACAAGAGAAACACAGCCTATAGGCTGTGAAGAGAAATAACTTACCACTGTTGTATCAATGTAAATTGTAGAAAATCTCACGAAACTCCTTACTCCTCTCTCTATAACTTTGAAAGAAATTTCCCGTTCAAAATGGTGGTTACAGCCTTTATAAGAGCGGCTCGACATGCAAGGGCTTGCCTGATTGGCTGAATTTAAGCACAGAATGTCCCGGAGGTTTCTATTGGTTCAAATTATGACGTAATTTCAAAACAAAGCACATGCAAGGGATGTTCTGGATATTGCAATTGCGAAATTCCTACAAAGAAATATCGATCGGAAGGCAAAATCTTGGGCAAAATATGAAAAACAGATCCTGTCAGAGTTAGCGTCCTCACTTCTCAAGGCTAACCCTGCTATCCGAGAATAAGATATACTCGGTTTAAGCTAAGTTCCCACTGCCCAGTTATTTTTGCTGGCCAGATTTAAAATCTGGCCAGTTTTAAAAGCTGCCGTTTTTTTTTGTTCTCACTGCATAATCTGTTGTGAACAACAAAAACTGTAGATTCTGCCAGGATAGAGTTTAAGAACTGAAGATTCTGCCAAAGAGTTTAATCTTGAAGTCGGTGAAGGATGACAATCTTGCTATGGTGGACCGATTGATATTTTGTTGGTTCACTTCTGACTTTTGGTTTGCAAAATATGTGGTTTTTCCCGGAAGGCTATAGTAAATTTCTAAACTGATTTCTCTAACTATTTATGAGTAAGTTCTTATGTTTTTAAGATAGACCCGCTTGCCATTGGTGCAAAACATGTTGAACGGAAAAGTCTCTGTTTTTTTAAATAATGAATATTGTATATGTTGATTCTTGATAAGAGCCGACAGCTTATTGAGCTTGGAAAAAAGGAAAACTCGGCAAATAGCTTAAAATGTGCAATTTCTTCCGTTGATCTTTGGTTCACAAAATATGCAATAGCGACACTCATATTTATATATGCGTTCTATTTATATTGCCCGAAATACCGAATTATTCATGGTACATACGGTTCCTACATTCCTACTCTGGTTTCACTCTATGAACCTATATAGATATCATTTCCTAATTAGAAAATGTTCGATCCATTTTTCATTGAGCTCCCCAGGTACTAGATACTCATAAAAATACTGCTTACCTTCGAAACATGTAAAACTAGACTATTAAATTAAATAAATTAAACAACACTATTCAATTTGTAGGTAAAAAATAAGTCACAATCAACCTCTTGAACCAAAGTCATGAGTCAATTGAGACCTATTTGCTTGAAGCCACTATCTAAACTTACGCATGTACTCCGTGACCTGAGAATAAATTTAAAACTGGGTTAATTTTATTCTCAGGTCACTACAAACCAATGAATTCAAATTTATTCTCAGGGCTATCCAAATCAGTGAACTGAAATTTACTCAAAACGCCGGCGATCTGAAGAAAACTGGCCAGCGTCTTTCGCTGGCCAGTAAATATCAAACTCAGTTTGATCGGAAAAACTGGCCAGCAAAACGAAAAACTGGGAGAAAAAGCTGGCCAGCAAAAAAAACTGGCCATTAACTGGGCAGTGGGAACAGCAAACTGGGCAGTGGGAACTTAGCTTTACCCGACGGGGAAAAAAATCCCCCCGCACCCCATATTGTATAACGAAATATACGTTACCGATTCTTGTTGAAGCTGCTGAATCGCAGTAGATGCTCCTTGCCCGTCTTGGATCTGACTTAGAAGAACAGCCCGTTCGGATTCAAGACGTTTCAAGTTTTCCTGGGACTGTAAAACCTCCTTTTCGAGACTTTTCACCACCTCGATCCTAAAATTGGAAAAGACATATTTCATTCGCAACTTTGGAGCAATAAAGATACAAAAAGTAGAGCTACAGAGTCACTCAAAAAAGTTAATTACGTAATCTGCGGTAATCGAACAAAGAATATTTTCATTCTCACTGAAAATTAATACGCTGCAATGCATCACTTGGAACCAATAGCACTTACGGTATAAATTCAACTAGTTTCGAGGAGTTGCGCGCTCCCAGCACCGAATGTACGCAGAAGCATCAAAAGTTCTAAGAAATAAAATTAGTAAGTTTTAGTACCTCAGGAATGAGACTGAAAGAGTCTCAAAACACGTTGTTCTGCTTAAAACCAACTTCCAGGCTTACCGACGAAACATTCCAATTCCATTTTCTGAAACCAGCTGTAACTGTTACTTCAACCGAAGTAGTAACCTCGGTAGTAACTCTTTTCCTTCAGTTATAAACGGCTAAATTTCGAACCGCCTTGCTCATCGATTCTCACCCACTTCGAACGATATAGTGATATTGGGATTCCTAAATTCCCACGATGAGCAGTGGAAATCATCTGTGAACAACTAGCTAATTTTTTTGGTGTTTTCTTTTTAATTTTCTGGATCCATGGAAAGAAGAGGAATTATAACAATTTTTTCTCGCCCTGATGCTGACCCACAACAGATGCTGGATCCGAGGGGTCGACGACTCTCCCGAAATGGTGTACACGTCCCGAAGGAATAATCCGGAATGGTCAGGAATAATCCGGAATGGTCAGGATTATTCCGTTATTCCGCAATGGTGTACGTCAAAAATGAGAGTCGTCGACCCCTCGTTCGCCGCAGGACAGACCGAATGGGGTGAAATAAATGTTGACTAAACAAAAATTGGTGAATTACCAAACTCGATAAAGAATGGGAGGGTATGGAATGGTTAGGAATAATCCGGAATGGCCAGGAATAATCCGGAATGGTCAGGATTATTCCGTTATTCCGGAATGGTGTACATAAAAAATGAGATTCGTCGACCCCTCGGCTGGATCTGAGTGAAGCAAAAGCTGAAGATTAGATCGGGATCAAGAAGTTTGTATAAGGACTTTAAAACCATTCTTTGCACGAATTCGGTGCGCTTTTGGTGACCTGTCTTCAGAAGACACGCTTCTTCTTAGAAGCTATTGCTGACCATCATCCTAGGTAGAGGAAAAATTTCCAATTACCATCCCCATTTCCGCCATTTGCGAGTTCCTTTCCTTGTGACGAATACCAGTATTGATCCCGTCCGTCTGAAGGGAACTGGAATTGGTGTGGAAGCCTTATCGGATCGCAATACAGGTAATCTCGCATTGACTGTGAGGCATTTTTTTTTCGGAGATTTATGAATTTTCTAGCCCAAAATTGCACAAATAAAAATTGCCGAAACTGGAAAACTGCCAAAAGAATAGTTGAAGGACTCATTTTAAAATTGCCGAAACTGGAAAATTGCCAAAAGAATAAGTTAGTTAGAGGACCCGTTTTGCCGCCTATATTACTGCTTCACCATACATCCCTAATCTTTCCATCCATTATCATTTCTGATGTCATTTTTGTCCACCCAAACGACACTACGCTGATCTTTCCATTGGCTGTCGTTGTCGCAGATCAGGCTACCGTTTTGCACTTATAAGAATTTTATTGGTCGGAAATGTCGGTTAGGCTATGCAAGTTCTCCGGGTTTCTCATCACAACCAACAGTGCCGGGCGACATAAAAAAAAAAAAAAACAAAAAAAAAAACGGGAAGAGTTTGTAATCTTTGAGAACTTGAGAAGCCCACCAGAGTTTCAAAAGAAGAGTCACCTATGTTTAGACTATTTGAATAGAAACCTCGATAGAAACAGTCCCGACTCCGACTTGTGACTCTTCAGTCAGGTAACCTTCGAGGTAGCCTTGGCCTGTGGAACTACTGAATTACTGCAGTAAAAGAAGTGCAAAAATTGACAAAAGAAGAGCACCGGGTAAACTCCCGTCTCTGTCCCCGTCGCATCCGTGAATTTTTCACACGAGAAACGAGGTACCAGTGCTTCCACTCGGAGCACTCTCAAAATAAGTAGGCTCCTCTTAAAAATAAGTGAATAGTAAGTAGAAATTTTTACTGAACCTGTCAGAAAATTTACAGACAATTTTAGCTTTAATTTAAAATTATCAAATTTTTGAAACTTTAATCAAACAATGCTAAAACTATGCGCCGCAGGCGAAAAATTTCGAAAAAATGTCTCTATTTTGCTAAGATACAAAGATTTTATAACTTTTTGTAACGAATGACTCCCTGCAGGAGAAGATAAAAAGGAGGGTTTTGTAGTTTATCGTATTTTTTCCAATAAAACCCCATATAATCAAAAAAAAAAAATTCAGAAAATAAGTAGGAAATAAGTAGGTAAGTAGATTCGAAATTTGGTATGTAGAAAAGGCTGAAAATAAGTATTTTACTGCTAAAATAAGTAGAAGTGGAAGCCCTGCGAGGTACAGATGGGAGTGAAAAAGCTAGCGACCCCTCTCCGTAAGCTTGATGGTAAACATGTTGTTAACCGTTAGGCCTTTGCAATATTCAATGATTCATCCCAGATTCCAGGAACTGTTTGACCGATTTGTTAGCACATAAAAGTAGACGAGACTAGACACCCAAGCAAGAACATGGCTAACTCAGTGAGACAACACAGTAGTGCTGCAAGAACCCAATTCCCAAACTACAAAATGGCTTGGCATGAATATGACCCGGTCTGTGACAAAATTACGAAAATAGTACCTCGGCTGTTCATGAATTTCTTTCGGGTTTTAATATCCGTATTAAAACCTGGACTCCTTGATCCTAGTCCAATAGTCACCCATTTCTTTATACCAACCCACCCTCCCTCTTCTTCATACCAGTCCACCCTCTGTTGTGGTCCACTGTCACGAACAGAAAAGATTCCAGTCATCAAACATTCCCATTTTAAATAGCCACTGATTTCGAGCAAGAAAGATAATAGAAACGAAGGAAGACACTAACAATATTCGTAAAGATGAAGTGTTTACAAAATGACATAGAAAACTCATAGAAAAATACCATATTCACTGTTGATTCATTGCGCCAACGGAAGGAGTTTGGGAAGCCTGGCGTAGCGGAGTTACGGGATAGATTGACGGGTAGTGAGCAAATGGGTTACATACTCTACAATTTAAATACCTGAAGGAGTTGAAAATGTTTGTACAGGTGTGGTTTATGACACCTTTGACCTTCATGGAAGAAAAAGCTTGCACATATCTCAAAACAGTATACTTATACTAGTATATTTGGTTTTGAGTAAAGGGGGGCCTGCCTTTAACCAGGGGGGCCAGGTTAAAGGCAGGATCATGTGGATCCTACTGATAGTGTAGAATTGTCTGTGATCTGTGACCTGACCTTATTGTCACTGTCTGAAATAATCATGCAAAGAGGAAATGGATTGCCTGTCCTATTTAAACCGCGTTTTATTAAAGACAAAGTGAGTCTTGTCAATGCATTGTCTCGAAAATGCCGTTTTATTTACCGGTCTTGTCTCGCATATGCCGTTTTATTTGTGTCAAGGCGTGACAATTGTCTCTACTTGTCAGACAAGAAGGTCCTGTTTCGCGGCTAGCATTTTGTTGTTGTCACCAGTCTTGTCACAGTCTGTCACACAATCCAAATCTGAAAAAGTGAGTACACGTGACAACCGTCTTTTTCCCAGACAAGCTAGAGGTAAGTAGCAGTTGGTGTACCTGAGTTTGTCCAGATTTTGCCAAACTAAATGTAAAATGCGTTTTATTTGACAGTTGTCATTCACGTGACAAGGCCTAAAGAAAACGGCATTTGGCTATGACGAGGCCGAAAAGTGAGGCAAGACAAAACGAGTTACAATCAAATAGAACGCGACTTTGGCCTAGGGCTCAGACTCACTTGGCTAGTTCCCGTCTTTAGGCTCGTTACACCCAAGTTCGTGCAAGAAAACCAAGTTTGATAGCGTTTGACCCAGATCAAAATGGTTCTGAAACAGAATTAGTAAGGAAGTTAGCCCTTTAGCGTCATTACTTACGAGGGGTTACCCAGCTCCTGGCACCTATTGTACACCCTTCCCCGGCACCGGCTGGCACTGACCGAAACCAGCGGTGCCAGCACCGATTCCGGCCATTAGGCGATTCCAGCTTCCAAACATGCTAAATTTTAAATTTCTAAACATGTGGCAACCGGTGCCTGCTGCTGTCAGTCGATGCCGGCACCGGCCGGGCACCGCGGCACCGGCAAGAGTAGGAAACCCCTCGCTACTTACATGTCTGAATTAGTTGCTCGTTCATTTTCCAGCTGCTTTTCCAATTCCTTTACTCGTTTCTGAGCTTCTTCTGAAGATCTGAGATTTTCTTCGATTTTGGTTTTGTTTGTGGTTTCCGCTTTCAGGAGTTCGTCGAGTTTCCCCTCTTTTTCGGCGACTTCCTTCTCGTATTTTGATATCTGGCTCTCATATGTGGCGATCTGAAGGCAATTATTATTATTATTATCATTTTATTTCTTCCGTTCAATCCGCGAGTAATTACATAAAGAGATACGAAACACTTAGAAAACAAATACAAAATATACATACGCATATTCGTACACAAATAAATCCAAAAACCTCTTAAAAAAATAATCATAAATAACACCAGTACACCGTGCAGTCCCATGATATCAGTCCTATCCTACCCGGTGCCAAAATTTTGTGGTATTGCCCTGATGTTAAAAGAAAAAAGTTTCAACCGGGCGTTCTCGGCCAGCCATGCCATATCAAGTGAAAACGCACGGTTGGAATTTTTTTCTTTTAACATCAGGGGAATACGAGAAAATTAAAACAAATGTACTAGTGTTATAATCATTATCGCCCTTGCTTTTCTTCGGGCGATAGTGGAAAATTTGGCCCTTGGGTATCACCCAAGGGCCAAATTTGGGTATCACCCAAGGGGTATCACCTTTGGGTATCACCCAAGGGCCTCGCTGCGCTCGGGCGATATCAGCCCATCATGCCACCCGCGGGCCAAATTTTCAGCTATCACCCTCAGCAAGGGCGATAATATATAATAATCATCGATAATAATGTGCTCAAATATTCTTTCAGTCCAGGCTGACTGCGAATCATAGTTGACAGTGACAAACGGATGCTTCGGCCGAACCTTATTATAGCGATATTTCGGCCCTTCTCGGCAAGGGTCCTCTTCAGGCTCAAGCCACTCAAGCTCTCTCCTGACATGGAATATCTGGGAAATGTGCTCTTGCCAACCAAGTTTCATCTTGATCGGATATAATGTTCGAAAACTATGCAATGCCACAATATTCTGGATTCCCCCAACCTCCACTCCCCCCTGGATGGTTGGTCAGGTCCATATAACGCCTCGCAAGTTTCATTCGCCTAACCCATCTTGAAGTACCCTCACCCTAGGTTCACACAGACGTTGACACTGAGGCGATATCGGCCATCGCCGAGATTTTCGTCGCCAAAATCGGCGATTTCTGTTGCTTCATCAGGCGATTTTCAATGTTGGGAAAATTCAACTTTAATCGGGCGACAGTACGATTTTATGCACGCAACAGCAACATGGACGACCCTTTTGATGATTCACTTTTAGAAAAATTAATTATTGCTGTTCAGTTCTACCCCATTTTGTATGAAAAGCGAGAAAAAAAATTCTTTTTCAAATCTTTCGCGTTAAGTTCTATTGCCGACGATAATTCAGTGTGAACATCCAGGCGATAAAAATCTTCTGTTGCTGCGATTGAAAAATCTCGTTCATCGCCGCGATTTGCTCTGTGTGAACCTAGGGTAAAGCCCAATTCACGCAGAGAGCACCCGGCCAGCCATGCCATATCAAGTGAAAATGCACGGTTGGAATTTTTTTCTTTTAACATCAGGGGAATACGAGAAAATTAAAACAAATGTACTAGTGTTATAATCATTATCGCCCTTGCTTTTCTTCGGGCGATAGTGGAAAATTTGGCCCTTGGGCAGCATGATAGGCAGATATCACCCTCAGCAAGGGCGATAATATATAATAATCATCGATAATAATGTGCACAAATATTCTTGATTCACTTTTAGAAAAATTAATTATTGCTGTTCAGTTCTACCCCATTTTGTATGAAAAGCGAGAAAAAAATTTCTTTTGCAAATCTTTCGCGTTAAGTTCTATTGCCGACGATAATTCAGTGTGAACATCCAGGCGATAATCCAACGAGATAAAAATCTTCTGTTGCTGCGATTGAAAAATCTCGTTCATCGCCGCGATTTGCTCTGTGTGAACCTAGGAACTCACGATCAGCGACCGACGGAAGAGCGATCGGTATATAGGCGTATTTTGCCGCCAGTGCCACAAAAGCTTATTTCGCAAGTTAAACCGCAGCCTCTTTGCCATGTGCGTGAGTCAGCCTAGTAGAAACCTCGGGGACTCACAGGCGGGGAAGCCCTTGTGCCGGATCAATACGAACACAGGTTTCTCCTAACGACGCCGAGCTCAGAACGCCATCCTTTTGTTCTAGAAGCGACGCATAAGTTTTCAAGTCACGCGGCACCATGCCAGCGTGACTTTCAATTGCCCTTTTCTTTATCCGTTGAAAAAAAAGTTCTAGAAGTTTATTGCATCAGCTTATTTTTGAATCGTGGAAATCACATTTCCGTCATTGAGACAACACGTTACATTACATCACACGTTTTCTGCACGAAGCTAGAAGCAAATTGTTTCATTATGACTAGCAAAACGAAACAGAGGGGTTGCCCACTCTCGGTTTTAGTGTACAGCAAGTGCCCGGTGCCGCGATGCCCGGTCGGTGCCGGCACCGGCTGAAGCCGGCACAGATCTTTCGCGTGTTAAAACGTCAAAATAAGCATTTTTTGAAGCGTTTGAAAGAAGGATCGCCTAATTTACTGTCGCACCGGTGCCGGTACCGCCTATTTCGGCTGGTGCCGGGAAAGGGTGTACAGCAGGTGTCGGAGAGTGGGTAACCCCTCGAACGAAACAAAATCGTAAAAATTTCACAACAGTCGTTTGAACAGCTGAAACCTATAAATTATGCAAAACTTTGAAATCCAACCTAATTTTGTTCTGAGCCGTTCTTTCGTGGGATAGGCCTACTTGTGTCCAACACATTACGGACAAGCCGAATGGCAGGTAACACCTTTTCTCGACCTTTTCCCGGCACCGGCCAAAACCAGGGTGTAAACTAAATTATATCGGAATTCCGTAAAAGCGTGACGTCACACCTATTTGATGTAATTTACCTAAAAAAACAAAAAACTGTAGTTTATTCCTAACGGTGAATATATATTTGAATATATATATATAGAGCCGAGCGGCCAGCGAGGCGCCGGTCGCGTTTACATTTATAAACCGTCCTAGGGACAATCAAATCCTACTTTGGGCCCTCAATCGCATGACGTCACTATTTACGTCATGACTTACGGAATTCCGTTACAATATAGTCGACACCAAAACCAGCGGTAGCGGCCATGAATTAGGCGATTCTCCCGCTTCCGAACATGCCGTCCAACACGTAGCAACCGGTGCCGGCACCGACCGGACACCGGGTACTTGCTGTACACTAAAATCGGGAGAGGTCAACCCCTCGGCTCTGACAAAGCGGAGTACTTCCTCATCTGCTTAGTGACTTACAGGCACATATGCATATCTCCCACCTGTTTCTATAACAAAACCACACCGTCCGTTCCACCCTACGGCACCAGCCATCATAAAATTTGGCAAATCTTATTTCACGATCGCCTGACTCCGGCATTACTCGTTTCGTAATTGAACGAGAGCCAAAAATTTCCCGTTCAACATGTCCGGACAGGATCAAAACAAGCGCTAGTCATTTGATAAACATGGTCTCATTTTCTCCGGTGCCAGTTACGATTTACAAGCAGTGTTGCCACTGCGCGCATAATTAGGTTTCCGACTTCTCCCCAGATTCACAGCTGTCACAAAAATTTTCACTTGAAGTAAATCGCACTTATGCCAAAAAATGTCGCAGAATTCTTCGATTTCGAAGCTCGCCTGTCACTCATTCCTCGGTTCATAAATTCCTTCCATGAGCTTAATGAATCGTTTGTGAATATGGTACATTCCAGAGCTTTAACTGACAGCTTGCAAACAGCTATTCCTCGCGGCTTTTGAATGACTTCTTTCATTTATTATTATCTTGCTTTCTTGAAATTTGTTACTCTGTGTCAGAAGCACATTTGATTGAACAATTGACAAGCACATGCGGCATTTTAGAAATGGATTTCTACGATACGAATTTACCAGAGGGAAGAGCAGAGTAGAAAGTGAATAGCACAGAATAAAATTAATAAAATAGTTTCACAAATCAATATTTGGTCTAAATATTCCTTCAACCAGGGACCCATACATTTCCTGCAATGCCTCGCCATTCAGGAGGCTTGTCATTTCCTATGCTTCTATGTTGCTATCTTGCCCGACCCTCTCCTACTTTTCAAAAATTCCGCTTGGGTCGAATCGGCGTTCTTGTTTGCCTCATTGGTCGTGAGCGCCTAAGAGACTCCTCCCTCAAGGCGCCAGCAGCCAATCCCAAATTTTGTCTATCTGGATGGTCGCGTATTCTATCTCCGTGGGTATTTCTCGAACTACCGACCGGACGGTCGGTCAAGATCGCATCAGAAATCTCTTATTGACAAGCCCCCTGAATGGCGAGGCATTACAGGAAATTTATGGGTCCCTGCTTCAACCCAATCTGACTGCGAATCATAGTTGATGTCGGCAGCCAGATTGAAACCAGTTGATTTTTATTCCTTATTGGCGTGTTTTGTTTTTTTCCTCGGATTTTCACTCGTCTCGTTTACAAGTGAATCAAAAACCGATGAAATTTACGTCACTCGAAAATCTAAATTATGAGATCTGCTACCGGTTTAGTTTGAAAAATCTGTCATTTTTTCGTTAAAACTAAAAAAAAAGGACTGAATTTCATAGGCGTTATAACCGAGGGGTTACCGTCTCCCCGACAACTGCTGTACATTTAAAACCGAGAGATGGCAACCCTCGGTTAAATATGTCACAGGTTTTTTTGGCCAAATCTCAGAGGTTCCGCCAGAAAAAAGTGGCAACACTGATTACGAGTTGGAAACGCAACACTCAGTTGAGTGCTAATTTGCGCATCGCGAGTCGCGACTTGCACACCGTTCATTTCGAGGTTCATTTGCGCCCGGAAATTATGTCTGGTTATGTTTGTACTTCTACACTTCTACAAGGGGATGGTCACTTCCGGCGAGTACATTATGTCTATCGAGGGGTCAAGGCCACCGATCAGGAATCGGATCGGCCTTCGGAAGGCCCCGGGTGTGCGCGTAAAAGTAGGGTGAGGTACCCCTCAACTGGAACCAACCGACCCCAGCGGGCTAACAAAGAATTGAAAAAGTCTCGGATGGCCATCAACACAATCTTCTTTTTGGGATCCCAAAACGTAAGTGGAGGGATACCTATGGCATCGCAAAAGTTTTTCGTCTGTCTGTCTGTCTGTGAGCACGATAACTCTCGAACGGAATGAGATATTTTGATGAAATTTGGTGGGAGGATCCTCTTGGTCAAGGGAAAGGTCGAGTTCGTAGATGGGCTCTGTAGCCCTACATTTAGGGGTGGAAGTTCAAATAAAGGGAAAAAAAAATATTTTCAAACAGCTAATGAGATAGTCGATTAAGGTGTAACGAGACATGCTGAACACGAATATGAAAACCATTTTCTCGCCGGACAAGTAGTTCGTCCGGATCCGGCCAAAACCGGTAAAAGTAAAAGCTGTATTTGAAGTTGATTAGATGTTCGGTTTAAGGCATGCTGAACACTTATGTGAAAATCATTTTCTGCCCGGACAAGTACTTCGCCCGGAATCCGACTCAAACCGGAAAATTTGTTGAAAGCAAAAGTTGTACTTGTATAGTTGATTAGATGTCCGATTAAGGGGTAAGAAAAGATGCTGAACCCGCATATGACAATCGTTTTTTAGCCGGACATATAGTTCGTCCGGAATCCGGCTGAAACCGGAAAATGTGTTATAAGTTAAATTTTTATTTGAAGTTGATTAGATGTTGGATATAGGGGTAAGGAGGTACGCTGAATTCGTTTTTGAGCTTTATTTTTCCGCCGGACAAGTTAGTTCCGGAATTTCGCCGAAACCGGAAAACTGGCAGAAGTAAGGCAGCATCGTTTCGATCGGTTTCGTCAAATTCGATTTGACTTACAGGGGTAAACACACATGCTGAATCCATATCTGAACTTGATTTTCTCAGATGATTAGCTATTTGGCCTTAATCTGTTTCTAAATTTTAAGAGAAAATTTTGTCAAGGAGGCTGGCGAAGACTGGATCTGGCGAAGACTGGATCTGGCGAAAACAAAACCTATTTGTCTGGATCAAATACTGAATTTTTGGTATCCCATTGAAACCTTTGGTCTTGTTCTTATTCACTGTTATGTATTACCACCACAATCTTCTTTTTCTTAACTGTTCTGTATTCTATCCGTATAACTTGTATTAGCGAACCGAAAAACTGTTCCATTTTGTTTTTTTTCTTTGTTTCTACCCCGCTGTTTCGTCTTTATCAGCGGGTCACAAAAACAAATAATTATAAATAAGACTTTTGTCAGCCTCTTACCTTTTCCATAAGCTCCTTCACCTCTCGCTCATTCGCTTCCGCTTTAGCATCGCTCCCTCTGCGCTCAAACTCCTTTTGATTCAGCTCAGCATCTAGCTTTTCAATTTTTTCATTTAAGGCTTCAATACTCCGCAAATAGTCGGCTTCCGACTCAGATTTGACTTCAACTAGTTGCTGCTGCAGCTGCTGAATTTCAGCTCGCATTTGGGATTCTAGGTTGGCGGCGTTTTCTTTCAGCTGTGAGTTTTCAAGAAGAAGTTCGTTGATTGAAGGTGTGTCGGTATTCTCGGTTTCCAAAGTAGCGCCATCTGAGGACCTAAAAACAGTAATGTCCGATATTATTATCCGATACTATTTATTAAAAAAGGTAGATGGCGCTGTTGCGCTAGCACATGTGCAGAGCCCGTCTACCAAGTTTAAACAAAGCCGAGTGATATTTTCCCTTTTTGTGTCAGTTTGTTATTTAGAATAGTGAAGCAACGCAAATTAGCTGTTAGCTATGATGTTGTTTAAATAAACCTATCTCTCTCTCTCTCTCTCTCTCTCATTCCTCCTGCCCATGAGTTCTTGTCCGGGCGGAGTTTCACTTTGCTTTCCGGAAAGTGAATATGTCAGAACGCCAAAGTCGCAATTTTGACCGAATGCGAAGTGAAAGGCGTATTCTCGCCGTTCCCCGAGTGCCCACGGACGGAAATGCTTCTATTATCACCACCATCATCAGAAAAGGACTCCCTTTCAGATTTGGTGGTGAATCGATTTTACGAGTTACTGGTGTTGTTCGTTTAAAAAGAACAAGAGCTACGGGCTCATATGGCACTTGTTACGAGTAGGTGTTGCAAGAAAGTAGATGAGAATGTCACAAAAGGATCGGACCTAGAAATAGGATATCTAGTTTCACTCGAGTCATACATTTCTGGCATCGCCCCGGATCACCTAGGGCAAATGGTTCATCCCACTAATTTGGTTCCTAGTAGCCAGACTATTTCCGGTGCTCCTCCCCCTCAAACTCCCCCTACCGCGGCCGAATCTGGTTCAGACACATAAACAGATCATCTACAGCATCTCCTCTTACCGGCTATCAAGTTTTGCTCGAATCTGAGCGTTTTTCGCGAAACTTCGGTACCCCCCCCCCCCCGGTTCGGACCCTAAAATATGTCATCTAGGGCACATCTAGAACACGGGGAATGCTTCCAAAATGGATTTTGTACGAAAACAAAATATGCAGTTGACCAAATTAGTCTGGATCCACTTTATTTTTGGTTTTGTTTATTCTGATTGTTTTTCATTAGTTTTACGTTGCATCAGCACCAGCAAAAACTGATTCCCCTCCGAATCTGAAAGGGAGTCCTTTTGATGATGGTGATGATAATCGGAGCATTCACCGTCCGTGGGGACTCGCGAGAATACGGGGAGTGAGTCCCCGGGACAAACAGAAACGCGAGGACTCCTGAAGTGGAGTCCTTGGGTAACGGCGAGAATACGCCTTAGGGGGTAGCGCCAAGACTTGAGAAAGTGATACACTCAAAGAGCAGCGACACTGGCACCACAGGCGGTAGAGAACGTCACTGCTGAAACTGAACCAGTCGTGCTGCGCCGGCTCCGTTAGCTTCATATTCCGAAAACAGCAAACAAAAAGATACAACTTCCCCTGTTTGTCTCGCTTTGAATTTCCCGATTGTAGTGGGCGGCGCTACGAGTAAGGCCCGTTGCCGATGCACGGAATGCATAGGTCTTGGCGCTACTCCCTAGCTTGTCCCTAGTATTATTTTGCTCTGGTTCGAGGCCACAAAATAGCTGGTGCGGTACCTGATACCACGGTAACTAGACCTGCATCTTGTCATTTGTGCAATTGCCGTGGTATCTGATACTGCAGCTGTTTTGCAAAAATGAGAATTGCCGAATTCGCACTTTTGTTACTCACCCAAAAAGAAATACCCATATCCACCCACATCACTAGTGCCAAACTTATTTCCTACCAATTTGACAAAAACCCAGCTAGGCTCGTGTGTTGGTGATGATGAGAGTGAGAGATACCACGGGGACCGTGGTATCTGAATATCAGATAACACGGTAACTGGCGAGATACTCAGTAACTTCAAAACCAACTTTTTACCGTGGTATCAAGAACAAATAAGCCAACAGAACCTCCGTCTTTGGTCTCATGCACCGACTATAGATACCCCGGCAAGACTGAGCAGAACTAGAGCTACTTGCTGAACTTTGAGTTGACGACCGTATACTTCCCTCCTCGCCGCTGCACATATCAGATGAAAATACTGTAGCAGGCGTGCATGACCCCCTCTGCAGCGCGTCACATGTGACGTCACAATGGTAGACAACCAATAGGCTGTTACTCACGACATTTCTTCTCCGATGCTCTACTGCGATATTGCTGTTTGTTGAGGTAACGAACTATGATGTTCCACGTAGCTCCTACCGTCCGCTCTTTTGCATCGGGCAGGGCCCTGGAATCTGTCCGACTCTGGATGGTCGTATTAAAGAGATATAGGGAGACCACAGAGGTTCTTGTGTTTATTTGTTCTTGGGGGTATCAGATGCCATGGTATCTGCAAAACGTAGTAAAGTGTTAGACTTACCGTGATCTAGACTCGATCATTCTCTCTTCCACCTGGTTTTGCAGCATTTGGGTTTCTCTTGCATATTCAGCAAGGTCTGATCGAAGGACTATAAGCTCAGCTGCGGACTGTTCAGCTTTTTCTTCGACCTTTTCCTTCTCCCGTCTCAGACACGTCAGGTTCTCTAACGCTTCCGTTAGCTGCTTACGCAGAGTCCCCACTTCCGATCCTACTGAAATGAAAACAGAAATGAGTTAATTTGCTCGATTTAACGTACCAGAGCACTGTTTTTCTAATTTCTGATGCGGCTTAAAAGGTTCATTAAAGAACTTATCGTAGGTTTCAGTCCTGCTTTAAACCCAAAAGCAGTTAGTCGGAACAGAACAAACGTTTTAAAAGGAAATTATTTTATATAAAAAGTGCTGTAACTGTGCAACGTTTCCTAGAGAGTGCCAGTTAAATGAAAAATGACACCAGCTCAAAATGTCTGTGCAAGGCTAAAGAGGTGTTGAACCGCGCTTCACAGACGGGACACGAGTAACTCGTTGCTAAAACAGAAATACTTATTAAAGCACACCTCGCAATATTTACTATTTATGTTCCAATACTGTAAACTATTAGAATATTCTAAAACTAGGCTCTGCTTTTAACAAATTCTCACGGCGTCGGCAAAGTCTTTTCCTAGGCCCACCGACTTCTAGCAAAACTCGGTAAATGCGAAATACTGCTGAACGCGAAAACTCGTCGGGGGCATAATGCGCATGGTAAATAGTGAATCGTGCAAGTGCAATATGAGGTATGACTAGCGGGCTTTGGATGTAATTTGGGTCTCCGGGCTTGAGGATTAATGCATGCACTTACGGAATCAGATTACATTGGCATTATAGGCACGACGGCTCCTATAGTTTAAACGAAACAGTCTAGTTACTCATCTAGTATTCACTTAAAGATGCTTGAAGCCCCGATGAAAATGTGCTATTTCGTTCCTTCGCTAATCACGAATAACCTATTTTATATAGTGGAATTTCTCTTCAGATTTGTGGTACCACTATGCGCTTGTATCTGTGTTGTATGCTTGACAAAAGAGTTTTACGGAAAATAAGTGTACACACAGTGAGCCACCTTGCGCAAGCTGATCCCTGGTCACTGAAAAGCTGCGTTTGTATTGAGGTTCAAGAAATATAGTAGAATTTTGCGTTGAGACGATGGCCGTAGATATTCTGAACGTCATACTAGAGCAAATAGTGAACAAAAAAAATCCCTTTCAATGCAGCGTATTCAGTTAAATAATACAAAAACAAGTTGGCTTTTGAATTAAACTTTAAGAAGTTATATCGAAAGCATTCTAGCATTTGCACTCTCTAGACCAAACCTGTCCAAGTCGCGCGCGACTTCAAGCCGGGACTTGGTAGCCTACGAGCGCCATATCATCTAGCGGCGCGATTTGGAAGCACCCACACGGGCAAACTCAAGATGGATCTTAACTAGTAAAATAGGACACTGATGCTGACACACAAAATACTAAACTTAGCCTATTTATTTATTTTATTTTTATTTATTTGTGACCCGCTTTTTGGAACAGCGGAGTATGAGTAAAATACCTATTTGACAGTGCAAAAGGATACGCCAGCTGAATTTTATTAGAGCTCTGTTTAGGCACAACGAAATATTTAGGCAAAACGGATACGTCAGCTGAATTGGTTTTTCCACAACTTCATGTTCAAGCTTGACCGCCTTGACCATGAATAAGACTTTTGCCAAGAAGAGCCGAGATGCAGCTCTAATAAATTCATCTAACGTACCCGTTTTGCACTGTGAAATGTGATTCTCAGTCAGCTTTAGCTGATATTTAAACTCAGCCCCTGCTAGGATTCTGCCTAGCTACCCAGCTCGGCCCACCCCTCAGTGCACCCAAAAAAGCTGTTCAGACGGTCTATTAAAAACCCAGGGCTACGAAAAGCTTCCCCACCAACAGAGTGGTCAACCCATGGTACGAACTATCCCAAACAACAATCTCAGCTCCCACTACCGAAGCATTCACGAAGACTAATAGTGCGAACACACGATCAGAATTTCCCGGCAGGATTTCCTGCACTTTCATCATCGAGTTGAAAAAATTTCAACTTTTCCATACGGAAGTGATGATGCTGCCGACAATCCGGGAAGGAATCCCAGTCCGGGAGCTCCCGATCCAGCGTCAACACGCAGAGGGAAAAAATTATTCTTCAAACCTGAAAATCTGACAAAAATAAATTCACAAAAAATATTTTGATAGCATTTATGACAACAGTACTGATGCTCTCAAAAGCTAGCTAGACTTTTCTTAGTCTTTTTGCCAGCGCCGCCGATGAGATCTCTTTCAAGCAGACCGGAACTCCTTTCATCATGAAAGGAATTCCCGTCCGCTAGATTTTTTTCTAGTCGTTTTCACGAACGGAATTCTTTCAAGTCGAAAGGAATTCCTTTATACTCGACGGGATTTCCTGTCATGTCATTCTTGTCATTTCTTGCACGGAGAATCGGAAATATGAGTGAGAGCCGACTGTTCCTGTCCATATCATTCCTACTACGATGAACCCACTTATCCAACTCGGGATCTTACCTCAGATCTTAATTTGGTACGAAGCTTACCGGGATCGCTATGAAGTTGGTCGTAATGATCCTGCAGTTCCTCAGGAGTCGCTAAAGAGGTCATGCATGTTGGACAGATGAACCCCTCTGTTTCCGGTAGTTCGATGGCCTGGACTGCGGAACTGCTTCCGATTGATGTAGAGTCATCTTGTGACGAGGATATGGACTGGGAAGGATCCCGCACCTATAAAAGACGATAGACTCACTACGCAGCAGCAACTCCATTCAACTTATTTATTTTAAAGACTGTCCCAAATATTCTCTTCTTCTGCTTTAAACAAACTTTAATCTCTATTTCCCGACACCTGTAACTTTTCCTTCCACCAAGTATCACTTATTTCTTTGTGTTAATTTTCGAAGTTTAGCGCTTTAATTTATTGCAATTTTTTTTTTTATGTAATTAATGAATATTTGATTATGTAAAAGCACAATTGTATATAGTTATGTTTGACGAGAGAACAAATATTCGTTTTTTTGTTAACACCGTAAGGAATGTTTTGAAGAATAAAGATTGATTGATTGACTGATTGTTGACAAACCCGCGAGTACATTCACAGTCTCTACTTCCTTGCCTGTCACTCATTTTGAACAATTCTGTGATGTCGGGATTCCTAAATTCCGGCTGTGGGCAGCAAACATCATCTGTGAGTAATTAGCAATAGTTGCGTTTTTGATCTGAATTCTCGGTTCTCAGTGCTCGCTTTTCAATTCTATATTGTCGTACAAATTCCCGTTTTTGCTCTTCTCGCTTCTCCATTCTCGCTTTTAATCTTCTGGCGGTCTGGAAAGCTCCGCGAGCTTATGCGCTGGATGCTTTTGCGACTTCGGCTAAAACTCGCTTCGCTTTCCAGAGCTGTTCTCGCGCTCCGCTAGTTTCCGCCAGCACTTGGAAAGCGAATCCACTTCGCGAGTGGAAAGTGATTTCGGCAAGTCAGCGAGAAGTTGTAAAGGTGCAACTGAGGCGCAACGACTTTCAGTTTGTTCTTGCGCTCGACCATAGAGATCCAAGCGATCGCCCTTAATTTAGCCACACTAAATTTCTAAAATAGGAAAATTCTCCTGCTGACGCTGAAGGGACGACCCCGTGGACGAGAGCCGTGAATGAGACCTTCGAAGGCGTTTTTCGGCAGTTGGCCATTGGCCATGCGCCCGATATGACGAGCAAATAACACTAGGGAGTAGCAGCGTCCAGACTTATGCTTTCAATGTTTCACAGTCGGGCCATACTTGTAGCGCAGCCCGCTACGCTTGCGGCATTTGAAGCGAGTCAAACTTGCGGGTTTAGAAATCTCTAGTAAAGCTACGGTGCGGTCTGCACACATCGAAGAAACATGGGAGGTTGTATCTTTTTTTTGCTTTATTCAGAATATCAAGTTACTGGAGTTGTGCACGAGTGACTGAGTTTCAGCAAGGACGTTCTCTATCGCTAGTAGTGCTAGTATCGCTACAATTCGAGTGTGTGTCACTTTTTTCAAGTCTTGGACTCCCTAGTGTTATTCTGCTCTGACGTGACCGTACCATTTTAGTTGTTGAAGACCACCACACGTCTCAGGATGGTGGTCTTGTACCGCAGTCGTTCAAGAAGGGAGGGATTCGGGAGGGATTTGAGATCCCTCTACGTGCGTTAAGTTTTGCAGAGGGAACCCTTGAAGTCCGTATACAAACATTGACTTCTTCTTCCCAATCATCGTACTTCTGATAGTAATTTATTCTACTACAGTAGTATGTCTATCCATTCTCGTTCCCGAGATTCTCCACTTCACAAGTGTATTCGATATCCTCTACTAGCAATACAGTGATTAACAACAAACACGTCGAACCTCAGGAAGAACGAGAAAACGTCGCCCGAACGATTCAAACTCAACAACTCAAATCAACCAATCACGGCGATCGTTGGGGACAGCTGTGTTGACGCTTCCGGCTCTTCGGCTAGGTACATGGCGATTTTGCATCGGCAAGGAGAGGTATAGTCATCAAGAGTATCGGCGACTAAGGGTAAAAGAGGTATCGGCACCATCAGCCTTGACAGGACTTACTGGCGGCGCTGATCTCCGATTGTCTACCCTGAGCCAGGTAGTGGAACCGGCGGCTGGGGGCAAGCAGTCCTGGTGATTTCGCACACCCTTCCTGTCACCTTCCCCAGATTTGTCTAGGTACCCGTTTGAAGCTGGATCATCTTTCGCTTGTCTTATAAGAGTCCAGCCACTAAACTGCGCCCCAAAACGAACGGTAGACACCACCAAAACTAGAACCTGCGCTGCGACCCAAAGTGATAAGGAAAATTTCGAGTCCAGCGCTCTAACCGCTTAGATCGCAAGAAGTATAGATGGATGGCGACCTTTAGGCACCTTGGTTACACTTGGCCTCGCTAGAAGGCCTCGGAGCATCTCGAGTGTCACAAACTCAATGCGAACCCCTCGAGCAAAATTCTCGACACAAACCGATACACGTTACATCTCAACGCTTGGTCAGTCAGCCGTCTCTGATATTTTCTCAGTCGAAGCTGCGGCTAACACTCAAAATGCCCACGATCATAATGCCCACGACTAAAAATGCCCACGACTCATAATGCCCACGAGTCGAAATGCCCACGGTTCAGATTGCCCACGATTGGATTATTCGTGGTGTTCAGAACGTAGTAAACTTTAATTAGGGGTGAGTGAGCAATAGGAAGAGTATAATAGACGGAGTATCAGAATGACGATGATCGTATATTGAACTGGTATAACCTCAATTATAATATAATTCTGGTAAAATACTTACAAGAAACATGTGTATTGGCTCGTGCTTAGTTGCTGCAAAAGCGCTGTGCTTTCTCGAGGAAGCTGGGCTTTTTGATCGTTCTTCAAGAAACAATAAAATAATTCCTTTCAAAACCTTTTCCGTTATTAATCCTACCCTTTGTAATCTCGTAGTCCGCATTCCCAGGATGATGTTGGTTTCCCCTGTAGACAGTTTGAGCCGTCGGCATTTCGAACCAAGACGATATTAGCCTCCCCCGTGACCATTTTGAACTGTCGGCATTTTTAAGCCGCCAGCATTTCGGATGATTTCGATTTCGGGAATTGTGGGCATTTTGAGTAGTGGGCATTTTGAGTCGTGGTCATTTTGAGGCGTGGGCATTTTAATCGTGGGCGTTTTGATCGTGGGCATTTTGAACCGTGGGCATTTTGATCGTGGGCATTCTGAGCGTGGGCATTGTGAGAGTGGGCAAAAAGATCGTGGTGATTTTGGGAACCACCCGAAGCTGAATTTACCCGCTAGGAGCTCACAAGGAACAAGGGGGTAATTTCTGAGAAATCCCATGAAGGGGGGAAATTCGGACCAGGGGGTACGCTAATGGGTCCGTACGGTCTACATATTCAATTCCGTATTGAAGTGCGGACACACGACCAGGGTCGGGTAAACTTAAAAGCCAGGCTTTATCTTCCAGACTTCCTAACATCTTGGCCTTCTGCACAGTCAAGCGATCACTTACGGATTTTCACGAGAATGATGATAGTTAATTTTGCTCTTCTTCAACATTTCCTAGATGTCCCCTCAGAATTTCGAATGTTTTTGTGCTCCCCGGTAACCACAGCTGTTTATCGCTCTTCCTTTTCTTCCTATAGGCTATTTGCATGTTTATTGTGTCTTTCGAACGAGTTGCCTCTACGGCAACCCCAGACCTTCCGGATCCATCTCGACGAAAACGAATGTATCCAGGAATTTATTTCGGGGGGGGGGGGGGGGGGGGGGGGGTGCCCGCGGAATTTATTTAGGGGGGAGGGGGTTGCCCACGGGTCGGACCAAAAAGTAAAAAAAAATACACAGATCAGAGGTTAAAGCCAACAAAAAAACTATTACTTTTGTGGGTTTGGGGGGGATCGAAGCCCCTTAACCCCCCCCCTGGATACGGCCCCGGTGTCAATAGATGAAGCACATTCGATAGAAACAATATGCAAACGATGGGGTAGGAGAAAAAGGGAAAGTGATGCAGTGGGAAAAAGATGTTTGAAGGGACAATCTGAAAAATGTTTGAAGAAGTAGAAATATTAGCTATCGTCATCATCATGATGATCTGTAAAGGTTAGCTTGACTGTGCGGGAGTCCCAGATATCTGGAAGGTGAAGCCTGGCTTTTATGCTGCTGACAGATCGACGGATCTTTCGGCCGAATTTTCTTCACTTCCATCATTAATTTTTTTTTTTTCATTTGGAACTGATGATGGTGCCGAAAATTCAAGCAGGAATTACAGTGCGGGACCTCCGACCTTGGTCGTCTCTCTGCAGCATTCCGGCCGGAATCGGTTAAAAATCCAGAAATTCCGGACCGGAAATCCAGCCGTTTTCTGGAAAGGACTGAAAAAATAAAATCGGATACCGAAAGCAATTTATTTAATGGTAGAAAAACACACTTGGTCGAGAAATGAACTTTAGCAACAACAACTCAATCGACACTCGACGACAAAGTCGGACCTTACCTTGTGCGGTGCCTTTACTAAGCAGAAAACTGAACTTCGAACATAATGCTATCACAGTCTTGGGAAAGGTACCACTAAAGTCCCATTCACAGGCGGTCTCGACCCTAGTTCCTCACAGCATCTAGTCCTAGTTTGAACCTTGAGTTCAACAAGGTCCTGCTATTCGCTAGGACGAGGACTAAGAACCCTTACCAAAACTGAGACCGTTTGCAAACGGGGCTTGAAAGCTTTGAACTAAACTTTTTGAGAACTGTGCCAAACACCCTTTCCCCTCCCCCAACCCAGGAAAAAGAGAAAAGTGGACTTAACGTTAACATTCTAAGCTTGTAACTGTCAGGAACACACACATAGACTACTTAAGCTACCACTTTTGCAGATTGAAAAAACACAACGTTTAAACTAATTCAGTATTTTCATCAACAGCACAGTCCAAAGGCCACTAGACTAAAGTGAACATATACACATCTAACTGAGCCCAGTTTCTTCTCTCGACAATGATCGATTACATATCAGTTCAAGAAACCGAAACCGCCACTAACAGCCGGTCAACAAACAATTAACTTTTAGCTGGCCTGTTTTCAATTATCCTTAGACTGGTCACCGTTGCCAGGAAACTGGTTGTTTCAACCCCAGTTTCGTCAATATCATCACTTTCAACTCTTATTTAACTCAGCCTCATTACATAATAAACACCACGATGAAGGGGAAGATGCCATACAAAACAAAGAGATTTTCAATCATTCCAGTTCAGGGCTACCAAGCAGTTTAGTTCCTATTTGTCCCCCAGCGATCATCAGGATCATTTACGTTTAACTAAAACTCTGCTAGGATATGTGTTTTATTGTAGCTTATTCCCTCTTACGTTCAAGAAACATACCTCTACACCAACCAACCGTAGTAGAAGACTCACAAAACAAACCAGTCTTTACTGAGTAACCAAACTGAGATTCATCCCGTGTTTCAACCTCCTACTACTACTTATGGTGTACTTACAGTGTAGGTTCCTACACTGTCAGAAGTTTTCATTTAACATGTTCTATTGGGCTTGAATTTTCTGTCTGACCAATGTTAGCCTATATAATTTTTTAACAGATTTATCTTCACGACAAAATAAAATTTTGGCATGTTGCCACCGTTGATCTGTTCTTGAAGATAAAAGAATTTCAACATAAGGATATGCTGTTTTAACAGGTAACACTTTGGGCGTTATTTGCAAGTGTTACGGAATACTTTTGTCATGATCTTTCAACTGTCAAGATTTCGTTAATAGTAGCACTGCAAACCATGTTTGAAGTTAAATTTTACGGAAGCATAACACTAAAAGGCTCGATAACAGAAATTTTCTATAACACTTGCAAATAAGTGATCCTAATCTGTTGAAATAGGGCATCTTCGTGTTAAATGTTATGAAACTTCAGACAGTGTAACAGCTAACACCGCCTTTCTAATCTATATACCAGTTCATACAAGTTGGAACGACGACGGTGGATGTTAAGGGAGTTGAATCCGAAGCATTAACTCGCCAGTTGGAACCAGGACTTAGTACGACCGGGATATCATCTAGCGGCGCGATCCCGAAGCACTCACACGGGCAAGCTCATAACAGATCATAACATGAAATTAGATAAAAAAAAAAAACATCTAGCTGCTGCATTACTGAATTTTTCTTTAGAAGTTTGTTGGCCATTTCTGCCTAACACTCGGCTCAATTTTATCAGCTTCTATTGTCTGACTCCCATAATTCATGTGCGGGCGGAATTGATGGACTCATTGTCATAACGGGTTGATTAATTTTTCGGCTAGTTACAAATAATGTTGGCTGGTGTTTTTCAGAAGGAAAAGGTACAGTAGTGCTTACAATAATCATTCCTGTGGATTAGTAATGTTTTCTCCCCTACTTTCCACTGTACCAATTGGCTATATTCCAGTTCAGCGGTTTTAAGCGGACTAGTTTCTGTAAATCCCCCTATACCTCACCATCAGCACTTGTATCAGACATAGTACAATAGATCTGCAGGTTTACGAGTAGAAAATCTGCAATCTGCGTCCCAACTAATGTGGGTTTTGCATATATCCTTAGTAGTAGAAAGTGAAAGTTACGCACTACCTAGTGGATCCGACTTTTGACAATATCTACACGAGTGCTGATTATGAAACCGTGGGGGATTACCAGAAACTAGTTCACTCGGAGCGCTAGACTGGAATAAGGCGAATTCACCCCTTTGATAACAACGGTAAAGGGTAGGAACATACCCACCATAAAGCGACACTCCAACCTCAGAGGCGTTTTTTTAACAGACATGAACGATACCTAGGATTCACAAATAACATAATCATCCCTAAAAATGAATTCATCCTACCGCGAGCCGAGCGATTCGAGTAACCTCTCCCTTTCTTCCGACCTTTGCTTCCGGAACAGCAACTTCTTTAAGTGCCGAATAACCGTCCCTTCCGACTCTACCCTAAACAACCCCGTGTGAAGCGGTTCATCGCGCTCCATAACAAACTCTTGCAACTGACTTTTCGGCACACCTTCCTTATAAAAAGACTTGATCGTTTCATAGGAATCCATAATCAATGCGATGAATAGTGAGAGGACTATGTAAATGAAAAGTGAGATGAAGGAGTAGAGGTAGATCCGCGAATACCACCATATGAGGGGTGAGGTGGCAGTTAGCTCTTTAAATGTCTCGAACATGTCATCTCCGTTGAGTAGCGAGAATAAACATTCAGATGTAGTTGACAGTGACCCAAATTTATAATGATAAGGCCCAAATATCAACCAACCAGCGAAGGTGAAGCCGCAGTAAATAAGGGCAGCGCAAAGCAGAAATCGGAACACGTTGGGTAGGGCGGTTTGCAGTGTGACGATTAGGATATTGTACGTACGGAAGAACCCGAGATACCTCAATACCCCAAACCACACAAACAGATTCCCAGTTCCGAGAAGCACACTACACATATCCCACCAGGCGTCGTTCACAGTGGAATTCTCAATCTGATCTTTGAGTATACACCCACTCAGCAACAAAATATCGTTCACGATGATGCTGACGTACCAAATGTTGAGGAATTCGAGACGCTCGGACATGGACAGGTCACGGTCGAACCGCTTGCGAAAATACGCCCTCGTTTCACGTTTCAACACCTGGGCCCACCACACAGCTCTCAGACACAAGACGAGTGAGCAAAAGCTTACTAGGATGACTAGAATGTTCATGGCCCGCCTCAGAACTAAGTCAGAGTGATTATCCCCGTACACAGACTGCTGCGTCGAACTCCGACACTGGATATGGAAAGGTTCCGCATCTAGATCCACCAGCATATGTCCCCCGTTCTGAACCGTTTCAAAATTCAGTGACACTTCGAACCGGTAACACTCCGGCCCGGAGAAAGGTCCGACTGGTTTCAAATTCACTGACTTCAGCATGAAGCTTAAAGTTGCCGAGACCAACGAGCGAGGATCGACGGTAAAATTACTTTCGGCAAAAAAGTCTCTGCTCGAAAATTTTCCATCGGCGTCCGTTGTTGCTATCGCAGGGAGTATGTCGATACACTGCGATTCCACTGTCCCATCAAAAAGGAATGAATCGTTCTGCCACACTAACGGCGTCACATAGGCGTCCTTACAAAAAGTCATCGGTAACACAGCGTCCCTCTGTCGGACATAGTAGTACTGGCCCAGGCCCAACTGTTCTAACCCAGCGTATGCATTGACGGAAAAGTCAATGTAATCGTAGAATCCGTCAGCGACATACAGTGGTATAGGACCACTGGAGGGGGGATACGTGGGGGTCTCCATCGACGGATCCCAGCCGTTGACGAACAGGTGAAAGAAGGATAGCTGGCTGTTCCGCGCATACTCGACATGTCCGTATCGATACCGCGAAAAAAGGCAGATTTGCACCGTCACAAGGATTATCTTAACCACTTGCAGGACTAGTTTATACGGAAAGCGTTTCTTCGCCTGCCACTTCTGAATCGGATTCATGAAGAAGAAGCGTAATTTCCGACGCATCCGGTCATCCGCCGGAGTTCGACCTGGCTCCTCCGTGCCATAATCCAGGTGTTCCGGGCTAGAATCCGACCCATCTGGATGCGACCGCCGCCTCGAATCCGGAGGGGGCTCCCGGATTGACTGCTCTATAATCCGGGTGAGTTCCTCCGTGGATACCTCATGTCTCTCGTGGGAATCTTCCCCGTAAGCGGACTGGGCTTGACTGGCGAGAAACCCGGGCTGCACGTCGAAGTCGATGCTTGTGTTCATATCGTCTTGGTCCATCGGGATATAACTTTCGTCATGACAATGGTCTGCTACTGTTGATGTAATACTGCTCATGGCCATTTTTCGGGGTCCACAATTACGAGGGCCTAAAAAAGAGAACAATTTACAACTCTGATCCGGCTTTAAAATTATGTAAAGTGATCCATTGGAAGAAAGTCAATCACAATGTTTTTAAAAAAACTGCTTCGGCCGGATCACGAGTTGCAAAATGTTTATGCATTTTCCTAATGGCTTCAGACAAAAGGTAGCCAGACGAACACAAAAAATTACCGACAAACCACCAAAACAGTCAATCGCGGCGCGCGGATATTTTTGGAAAATCTGGTGATATGTTTTATTAATTCGGTGATTTTTGTCGCCTTTCTGATACGAAAATCGTCAGAAGTCAGTAATTTGGTGACACGAAGAGACAAAAATGTGGCGACAAATCACCCCCCGTGGCAACCCCGTCTAGACAACACACAGAAGCCTCAGACGGCAGCTGATAAGGATTTCCCAACTTGCCACATGCAAGTTCAGGCCCAAAGCAGATGCCCGGGTTTCCCACAAAAGCAAACTGGTTTCACCTATCCAAATGTCAACATCTGTCATTAATGATGGATCACGAGATGGTTTCAAAGCAACCTAGACATTTTGCATGCTTTGTTTTTACAGCTAGCTACGTTCTTTACCACCGAGATAGTACTCAATACTGGTCTCTGTTTGCGAGGGGTTGACCACTCCCGATTTGAGTGTACAGCAAGTGCCGGGGTGCCGCGATGCCCGGTCGGTGCCGGCACCGGCTGAAACAAGTCGGCACCGGTTGTCACGTGTTAAAACTTCAAAATAAGCATTTTTAGAAGCGTTTGAAAGATGAATCGCCTGATGTTTTGTCGGCACCGGTGCCGGCACCGCTTTTTTCGTCTGGTGCCGGCCGGTGCCGGGTAAGGGTGTACAGCAGGTGCCGGGGAGTGGGTTACCCCTCGTCTGTTTGTTCCTACCATTTGTTTTTGGGATTCACAGGTGACTGCTCTCGAGAGTTATAAACGGTTTTAGCAACTGACAGCTTTTCTACCTTTCTTAGAAATACTTGTGATTAATCCTCGAAATCTTGAATCAAGAGTTGATGCAACTTAATTTAAACTGGATGACACAGTCTGGTCTAGAACCCCAATGTTTACTCTACGCAGAGTCATCAAAGGTCATGTTCTCAAGGGTTGAGTGTCCTCACGGATGATCGTAACACAAATAGGTTTTACCAATTGCGCAGGAAAGTCTACTAAGTTTCAGCAGGGTAGTGCGCGGAAATCAGTGGTGGTAAAGAGGTATTCCCAATGGGTTGGGTTTTAATTAATCAATTCTGAAAATTATTCTGAAATCAATTTCTGCTCGGTTTTTCCCATTCCCAATGAATACTGAACTAACTTAGAGCCAGGTCATACTAGACTCAAAAGGGAGCAGATTTCCCCCCTGCTAAAAACATCATTTAGGGGGCCCACAGAGCTACCCTGAAAACAAGACCAAAGGTTTCGATGGGATCCCAAAAATTTAATGTTTGATCCAGACAATCGGGTCTTGTCTTCGCCAGGCTAATCATCTGAGAAAACCAAGTTCAGATATACCGCTATAAGCCATATCTATTTTGACGATACTGATCGAAACTTCCTGCTTTACTTCTGCCAAATTTCCGGTGTTGGCCGGATTCCGGGCGAACAAGTTGTCCGGGTAGAAAATGTGTTCTTCTTATCCCTAAATCGAACGTCTAATCAACTTCCAATAAAACTGTTACTTTTAACAAACTTTCCGGTTTTGACCGGATTCTGGGCGAACTACTTGCCCGGCAAGAAAATGTTTTTCACCATCGTGTTCAGCATGTCTTCTTACCCCTAAATCAAACCTCTAATCAACTTCAAATAAAACTTTTATTTTTAACAAACTTTCCGGTTTTGGCCGGATTCCGGGCGAACTACTTGTCTGGCGAGAAAATGGTTTTTACCATCGTGTTCAGCATGTCATCTTACCCCTATATCGAACATCTAATCAACTTCAAATACAACTTTTACTTTTAACAGACTTTCCGGTTTTGGCCGGATTCCGGGCGAACTAATCGTCCGGTGAGAAAATGGTTTTCACCATTGTGTTCAGCATGTCTTCTTACCCCATAATCGACTATCACATTAGCTGTTTAAAAATATTTTGTTTGCCCCTTAATTTAAACCCCCTCCCCCACCCCTAAATATAGGGCTACAGAGCCCATCTACGAACTTGACCTTACTCTTGGCCCAAAGAATCCTCACACCAAGTTTCATCAAAATATCTCATTCCCTTCGAAAGTTACAGACCGTACAGACAGACAGACGGACAGACGGACAACTTTTTGCGATGTCATAGGTAGCCTATCCGTCAGTAACGTTTTGAGATCCCAAAAACACACAGTAAAACCTAGTTGACGAGGGGCAAAACCGAGTATGTATATACTTTTATACAAAATATTTTCTCTAAAATAAGTCTACGTGAACACATTGTTTACTTTTCATTCATATGTTGTTAATCACTTAATTATTTTGGTCTCGTCTATATAAGATTTACGATAAAGAATGTTAAGGGGGCCTGGGACGGCGATGTTGCCCCTCTTCTTAGGTCTTCTTAGGATTTCTTTTATTTTCTATTTGAAATTTAGCAACTCCACAGAGCTGCTTTTACTTCCATCTTACTGTGGACACTTTGGTGCGCAGAAAAAAAACCTAGAGTAACAGGCTTCAGTTCTTTATAGGCAATAAAATGTTGCAACCCGAAAACTGCCTTTTCTTGGATCCAGGTGTGCACACAGCCGCCATGACAAGGTCCTGAAGGAATAGAGAGATTGCAGCCTGCCCAACGAAAACGGATATTTCTACACCATCACGGAAAACGACGGGATACCGACTCCCCGATACATGCTCTGCACCCTTTCCCGGCACCGGCCGAAACCAGTGGTGCGTCACCAGCGTCAGCCACAAGTTCGGCGATTCCGCTTTTAAACATGCTGATTTTAATGTTCTAACATGTGGTAACCGGTGCCGGCACCGGCCGGGCACTTGCTGTACACTAAAATCGAGAGTGGGCAACCCATCGATGGAAACAGAGTAAAAACAAAAAAATTGACATCGTGAGCTTAAGGACTTCAGACTTTGAAACTGAATTATTTGTGGTTTGTAACCATGGTGCAACCTGTAATTTACTGGAAACGTTCTTCCGACCCAATCTTGATCAATCACGTTATTGGAGAAAAGTTGAACCAGAAATGAGACCCTGAACTCTTTCACAACAAAATAAGTCTCGCATCTCATTGATCGATTTTTTCACCTTCAATTCAAAGCCTGGCTAATGTTGACCGAGATCTGTTTTCGTTGGGTAGAGTGCAATCCCTCTCCACTTCACTCCAGCATTTTTCAGAGCGGAAAGCTCGATCGCACACAGCGTAGTTCAAGGTGGAGCCGAACAAAAATGAGACAAAATATAAATCACCGAGAGAATCCATGTCTGAAATTGCATCCCTTCCAGAAACCTCGGACGCCACCTCATCTGTTTACACACAACCACCAGCAACCAGCTCTGCATCGGTCGAAAATTATCAAAGGACTAAATTCAATCTGCGTAGCATCTGACTCAAGGAGTAAACAAAGAGTCACTGGTGGCAAATGGGGCAAATCCATAGAACAGCTTCGTCCAAGTCGCTCGTCCACCAGGCAAACTGGGACAAACAAATGCATACTGCCTCTTTGTCAACGTCTTTTCTCATTTGCGCAACCTACTTACACATACCATAGGCCTACTTTAATTGGCAGAACGAAGAGGGAAATACACCAAGCAAGAGATACACCAGTCAGGTTGTACATCGAGGAGGCAGAGACTTGGAAGCTGAGGCGAATCGAATTCCCGGACGCAGGCAAGCTTTTTGGAGTGATGTATAAACAAGAATTCGGCAATCCTCAAATAACCAGGGGCGTAACTAGGATGGAGGGGGGAGGGGCACGAAGTGGTCGAGTCGGCTTCACATCGATGCTTGCATTTTGTTTCATTATTTCGCATCACAGTCTTTAAGCTTCGATGGTCATTTTCTGTTGAACTTTCATGTTTATTTTGTGTTTCTCTGGTCCATTTTCTTGTTCTAGTGTGTCCCAGTTATATTTACTTTTCTTTTCTTTAAATTACACCACTATCTCGAACTGTTTATACGCAGTGGTTAAAGTTTAACTGAAAAGCCAATTTATTTTTGTATCATTTAACTGACTACACTGCATTATTTTGATTGCGTTAAGGGATTTTTTTTATTTCCACTATTTGCTCTAGTATGATGTTCAGAACATCTACGGCCGTCCTCACAACACAAAATTCTACTATGTCGCAGAAAAACTGAATCTCAATACAAACGCGGTTTTTCAGTGGTCAGTGATCAGCTTGAGCAAGGGGGCTCACCGCGTGAATACATATTTTTCGTAAATCGTTTTCGTCAAGCATACAACACAGACACAAGCAGATAGAGGTACTTCAAATCACAAGGAAATTCCACTATTTGAAACTCGATTATTTGTGAATAGCTAAATAACGAAGTGACGCATTTTCATCGGGTCTTCAAGCCTCTTTAAGTGAATAAGTCATGGGTACCTAGATTGTGCTATTACATTCCTTTTTCGTTAAACTTTAACGAATACATTTTTTTTATTTCTTACATCATCGGAGCCAAACACACTGAGGTTGAACCGCTCTTCATAAGCGTACCAGCCTTATGAAGTTACGTGAGCCATCAAACTGATTCTCCGAACAACCAAATGATACAACCTAAGCTGCAAATTCAGTCCAGAAAAGGAACAAAGGTTTCCAACGAACTCGAGTTCTATTTTGACAGAATGTAAACCACCGACACAAGAACAACACATTCTTCCAAAATAGATTTTTATGTAATCAACCCCCTCCCCTTCCTTGGCACAGAATATTTCAGAGTGACACTCCGAGACCGACTGTCAACGGCCAAACACACGACGCAGCCTCATTAGTCAAGAATTGCTGGCTCTCCTGGTTTGGAGAAGTAGGAGGACTAAATATTCCTTGAGCCCAAGCTGACTTAGTCATATATTCATATAATATATAAAAAAGAAAATGAAGAGGACCCTTGCCAAGAAGGGCCGAAATTTCGCTACATAAGCACTACAGCTGACAAATCCGTTTTTATATATTATATGAATATAGGAGGACTCCACCCTGACAAAGAAGGTTTTGACCCCTCACTACTGGCCGGCTGGGAGAAACTCATCTGAGATCAACGTCTGAGATCTTGGTAAAACGCGGTATACCACATATCGCATGAAATATTCCAAATCAAACAAAGCCTTTTCTCAATTCAAACATTCTTTTTCTCGGCTTTCAAGTTGTGTAGTAGCCAGTAGGCTACAAGTAGGTAATAAACCGCTGACTCACCCATAGACACCCCATAACTGGTGCTCCTCCTGGCTCCAAGGACAAATCCCTTTGAGAAAGCAACCCTAGGCAGACCCAGTAACGAAGTGTATTAGAACCAATCTGATTCAGTAAATTACTGGGTTTTTTTAAGCCAGATTAGTCTAAACTGATTTATTGTTTGTGATGGTGTCAAAGTTGATCAACGAAGAATATGAGACTGGTGCTAGGGCAAAGGACAGCAGAAAAGAGGCGTCACGGCCGAAATATGCTTAAACTTTTATTATCCCATTCTTTGTTCTATGCGGCTTAGCTCTAATGGTTGCAACGAAATTTGATCAAAATCAAACCCTAGAGCACATGGTAGTTTCAAGTGAATGAATTCAAACCAAAGCTGAAATTGCTGTTCACTTGAATCTTTCATAGGCTACTTTACTTTCATACATACTTTACAGACAGGTTATAGAATAGATAGGCTACAGCAAGCAAAGTGATGTAACAATTGACTTTCCTTACTTTCTAAGCACTAACCATTAACAGAACAAATAGAAAATTCCATGACAAATAGAAAATGGCTGAAAGAGAACTTAATTGCATACTTCACATAAGAAGAAAGCTGAAAGCTGATGAATGATCTAAGGTAATGATGTCCAAGCATCGGAAAGAGTGAAAGCATCAAAGAATCAAAATGCAAGGCGAGGCTATAAACAGAAGCAATGGCAAACAATCTTGACTTCTCTGAACCCTGTCCAATCACAGGCTGCTCAGATCAGTCTACCACAAACTGATGATTTTTGGATACCCAATGCCAAATACTGGGTATGTCTAGTGTTTGGCATAGCCTATGCCCAACGCTGGATACCCCATGCCAAATGCTGGATTCCTGTTATAACCCTAACCCTGGCCTACACCAATATAAGTGAATTCTGATTAGTTTATTTCTGAGCTTCACTCAAATCACCAACATTTTGTTGGGTTATAGTCTCCAGCATTAGGCATAGAGTATGCCAAACGAGATGCTGAGCCTATACTATTTCCGTTATGGTTTAACTTGCTGATTCCATTGCCCAGCTTTGGTTGTCTTTATCTCACCATAGAAACTTCAAAAAAAGGTAAACAGTATCTCAAAAGAAAGCCAGCTTCTTCTTCATTGTCGCTTTTTTCCGTAATATTAGCGTGCAAGCTGTTTTGCCAGTACAGTAGCCTACATGAATTTCTGCGAGGACCCAACAATTTTCTGGTGACTTTGTTACCGTAACGGCTGGTCACCCGGATTTTGTTTCTATCACATCACATCATCATTGTTTAGGGGTACACTGTAAAAAGTCTCTCCTTTATCGGACTTTAGTAGTTTTGCATCACAGATTTCAGACATTTTTATTCCTAATCCGGATAATTAAAATCCAAGTTCGGAGAGTTACTATCCGATGCAGGATTAAAACCTTAGAATGCAAAATACTGCAGTATTCCGCAGGATACTGCAGTATACTCCTGCATCGGATTACAACTCTCCGAATTCGGATCTAAATTCTTCGAATTTGGAATTAAAATGTCCGAAATCGGTGACGCACAACTACCTAAGCCCGATAAAGGAGAGACTTTTTACAGTGTAGGTACTTCGAAAAATATGAAAGCAAACTGCATAATTCGGATGCCAAGACTTCATTTCCATCAGAACAGTGCCAAAATTTCTGAATTAAGAAAGATTTCTCAGTGAACATGATTTTAAACACACATCTTTCAACAGGTTTAACCAGTTTAGACAGGTTGTGGTGCATCTAAGGCACACCTAAGCTAGCTGTAGCATGCATATGGAAATAGACTGGAAATAGTACAGGCTCCAGTATACCCAGTGTTTGTTATAGGGTCTCCAAAAATCAGAGGTCTATGGTTGACTGGATCAAATCCTCAGTTTGTAAGCATAGTGCTTGAACATCTGAGTGCCCTACATTCCAATGAATAAGATTTCAGCACTGAAGCATAGTACTGTAGGTTACCCCATGAAAATACGTTTAAACTGAAAATCAGTTCGTTCATGGTAGGTGCTGTACACTTACTCCAGGGGACTGTGCATTGAGATAACTTATACTATGATGCTCAAGACACAGTGGAGCACAGACTGGAGCACTATAGCCTATGCTCCAAAATTAAGGGTTGAATCAATACTTGAAACACATTGGAACTGAATGGAACCATCATATTTGAATGTAAAGATTTTGACAGTATCTTGCCCTTGTGACTCAGGTACAGCACATAATCTGATTTTAAAATTTTTACAGCCAATTTTAAGGCTGACCTAGAATAGCCTAATGCAGAAGTAATAGTTGCATTTTTGCATATACCATGGTACCTGACATACCGTCTAAAGTCGTTTTTGCAGTTATCATCTGACCACAGTCAAGAGGCATTTTTGCAGTTATCATGGTATCTGGCCAGTTATCGTGATATGGATATTTGGACACCATGGTCCGGTAACTGATCGTGGTATCTGAAAAGTCATTTCACTTTCATCAATTTTTTTCAAATTGGTGGAAAGAAGTTTGGCACTAACTGATACGACAGGGTATCAGTTTTTCTTTTGGGATGAGAAGCATCGCATCAGGATTATATCTTAGATTGCTCTGAAGTGCAATTTAATTTAAATTTATTAAGGTACAAAGGTTATGACTTTAAATAGCTCAATTTTGGCAATTGTCATTTTTGCAGATCAACCGTATATCAGATACCATGGTAACTGCAAAAATGACTAATTGCATCAATCTAGTACACTAGCCCCTTTTTAGGCATGGTGCTCAAACGTCTAGCACCATGCCTGGCGTGCTAGACGTTCAAGCACTGTACCTTGGATTTTATGTATAGTGCATGGATTTCAGTACACAGTGCATGCATGAAAAACACAGTTTCTGTCATCACAACTGAGTACCGGCTCGGACAGGGCTGAAATGACTACCATGAATTAGAAAAATCAAAGACAATCCTTATCATATTTTTCATAACAAAAACAAAAGGACGCGACTGATGATGGAGATGAAAAACCTCATTTCCTTTTTTACATAGTCAAGGGTTTTGCATGCAAAGTGTCCTGTGCCTCAGCTTTTTCTACCTAACAGTCAACCAGAATATTGGCTCCTAGGGCACTCTACATGGAAAATAGATAGGCTGCTGTCAGATTTTTCATCTCCATCATCAGTCGCGTTCTTTTGTTTTTGTTAGGAAAAATATGATAAGGATTGTCTTTGATTTCTCTAATTCTTGGTAGTAATTTCAGCCCTGTCCGAGCCGTTGATGAGTTGTGGTGACAGAAACTGTGTTTTTCATGCATGCACTGTATACTGGAATCCATGCACCATACATGAAATCCAAGGTACAGGAGAGGTACCCAACCTCAGACAAGATTTCAAATTTCCAGAGAAATCTTTTTTTAGTGAAATCTATCTGGCTTAAAAAGGAACCAAAAAACATGACAAAAATACTGGAGTGAAGCTAATAGAATGGTTTACATGTTGGGGAAATAAACTTTACTTCATTATTTCTAGTTGAATATATTTTGATTTTCAAACAGTTTCACCCATTTTTACATGAGGTCAGATTGCTTGCAAAGTGGTGAAAAAGATAGAGGTAATAAAGCTAAAAACCAGAAAATCCGTTTTTAAACCAGGTTCAAAACAGAGAAAAGACAAATAATTGTAATATTCTGGGATATAACTGTTGAAAAAAAAATAAGATTTTGCTTCTTGACTGTCAGGATAGCATGGAAGTTTCATTTTAACATTTTCGCGGCAAAATTCGAGGTTGCGTAAAAACGAGGTCAGGTACTCCTCCTGTACAGTGCTTGAACGTCCAGCACCCAGGCATGGTGCTAGACGTTTGAGCACCGTGCCTGAAAAGGGGCTAGTGTACTAGACTGAATTGCATATCCAGTTACCATGGTAACAGATAGCACGGTATGTGCAACTAATGAGAATATTTTTGCCTGGTTGGTGCAAGCTATTATGCCATATGGTCAGCCTTGTCTCATTGACCACTTCAAAAAATCTGCTTCACCAATAGACAAATAATAAAGACTGTATTTGAGAAACTGATGGATAATCATACCTGTGCAAGTCCCTTAACTATGCTTTTCAGATTTGTAAACATCAGAACCCAGTTTCAAACCAGTGAAAACGAAAACATGAAGCAACTTCCCGGAAACCAAGATTCCGCATGAGGATTGTTGTAAGTTTTAAGCATTTGAAAAAAGAAAAGTGCACAAAAGACAGGCTAAAGCAGGGGTAAAAGGACAGTTTTATTTGTAACCATTTCAGTTTTTTGACAGCTATTTCTAGAGAAAATAAATCAGTATAGAATATGGAAGAATCAGCAAAGAATTTACTCGTCCTTTTGTATTTCTAGTAAGAAGGTAGGAAAAGCGGTAGCTTTTTACCAAATTACTTGGCGCTAGTGAAACTCCGCTGCAGCGTGAAATTCAAATTAAGAAGCAGTTGCCTTGCCGAATGATGAGCAGCCTGATGTATCTAACATATAAGATGTAAGTAAAAGACTAAAGGTTTGCTGATTTTTTTCTCTAGCCTCTAGGCCTAGCCCTAGCCCTAGGTACTCTCGGGTACTCTATGCTATGCTCTAGCTTACTTCTAGCATAATGCCATAATCTCTACAGTGTCCATTTCAAAATTTTAATGTTGAGCCTTGAGGAGTATTCGCCGTTTCCCGAGGACCAGCCGAAGACTCCACTTGAGGAGTCCCCGCATTTTTGTTTGTCCCGGGGAATCACTCCCGGTATTCTCGCAAGTCCCCACGGATGAGGACAGTCAAGCACAAATCCTCAATTTTTGGGCATGGTGCCCCAACGTCAGGGCATGCCCCAAGGTATGGGCATGGTGCCCATACGTTGGGGCACCATGCCCTGGAGCATGGGCATGGTACTAGCATGGCACCCCCATGATATTTGGTTGAACTGAGATTGATTACGTACCTAAATAGGGCCTTCTTCCTCTCCTAGACCACAAGATACTTAATCTTATGTTCTATCTAACCTCTTTTTCCAATTTTAAAAATACTAGAGAACTTCCAAGAAATTTAGCATTTAATGAAGACCACTTTTTCTTATTGGTTTACCTATCCATTTCAAGGGAAAAAGGGGAAATTTATTCATGGCTAAATTTCTTGGAAGTTCTCCAATATTTTTAAAATTGGAAAAAGAGGTTAGATAGAACATAAGATCAAGTATCTTGTGGTCTAGGAGAGGAAGAAGGCCCTATTTAGGTATGTAATCAATCTCAGTTCAACCAAATATCATGAGGGTGCCATGCTAGTTCCATGCCCATGCTCCAGGGCATGGTGCCCCAACGTATGGGCACCATGCCCATACCTTGGGGCATGCCCTGACGCTGGGGCACCGTGCCCAAAAATTGAGGATTTTTGCATGACTGGATGAGGATGCTTTGACTATCATTACCATCATCAAGAAGGACTCCTTTTCAGATTCGGAGGGGAATCAGTTTTTGCTGGTGTTGGTGCAATGTAAAATTAATTAAAAACAATCAGGATAGACAAAACCAAAAATAAAGTGGATCCAGATAAATTTTGCTAACTGCATAGTAGTTTTTTTGAACAAAATCCATTTAAAAAGCATTCTCCGTGTTCTCGCTGTTTTCCATACGCTGAGTCCGCGTGGAGTGACTCCTTCTATTCTCCCCTTCAATTCCCGAGGAGTCCTCGGAGAATGGCGAGAATACTCAATCTGCTTGGCTTGACCAGACTGTGGCTTGTAGGCAGTAGGAGTAGGTTTGTAGGCAATGTATACAAAAACTAGATAATCTGACAGATATGAAAATGAAGCTAAAATTACAGTTTAGATGTTGGATAAACACTGGTGTGAGTTTCATATTCAGACAGTATTTTGGGGAATATTTAGATTATTTATTAACACGGGGATAAGCTCTTTTGAATTTTAAAAAAAATTTGGAAATTACGCTATTCTTCTTTGGTTCTTATGGCATTTGCAGCCTCTGGCTCAAGTGCCATATACCAGTTGCAATTTCATCTGTTGGGCTGTTTGTCACACAATTGCGAGTTAGGGTACTTCCAGATGTGCCAGGACGATGAAACTTTGCACGCATGTAAGGCACGCGACCAAACTAACTAGCAAAAAAATGGTTTCCCAATCCGAGCATCTGGGGGGGGGGGGGGGGGGAGACAGGGGCGTCCCGAGCCTTTCTTCATTGGGGGGGGCGAACCAGATAAAATTGACCGAACGGATTTTGACCGAATTTTTTTCTAAAAACACAGCGAGTTACCTTCAAGATGCTACAATGTAAAAAGTTGCATATAGTGTGTACAAAATCAAGTCTTTAAAAGCAAAGCGAAAACGTCGCTAATGGCTGTAGCCAGGACAAATTAAAGTGCCATGCAAAAATTTTTGAATCCGCCTTTTTTCTGGCAACATTTAACTACTTTCCATGCAAATTCTAGCCTTTAATGTGGTTCAAGCCCCCAAAAATTCCAAGCCTCAAACGCCAACTATATGACGCACCCTTCTTCTAAATAGTGAATACTGCAAAATACGCCACAGGCGAAATTTTTTGGAAACACCGATGAACAAAGTGCCTTTTTGGGATCCTAAGACTACCTACTAAACCCCAGAGCTGTCTGGCGAAAAAAGGGGCCATCCAGGGTAAAGTAGATACAAAGTACATTTATTCTGAATTTACTGCAAACAAAAGTAGTCTAGTTTTCACGTCAAGATACGTGCTTGTTCCTGAAGTACTGCAATCATTAGAAGCAAAAGTTAAGTAATGAATGGCAACCAGCTTAAACTACCGTTAAATGGTAAAGAACAAGAGCTAAATAAATGCCACTTAAATTACCGAACTCAGTAACTGGGGTGAACCAAATAATGAATTCGTACATCCTAAAAACTAACCAAAAAAAGTAAGGAACAGATTGGGGCGGTAGAACAACCGAATTTCGTAATGGAATAAAACTCTAGTTAGAACCACCTAAAACAACTAAATGTGACACAAGATACGGACCAAACAAAAATCCGGTTCTCAGGTGAAATCGACCGAATTCGGTAACGAATCAGAATCAAATGAATCTGATTAATCAGTAAATTATGAAATGGACCGACCGAATGCGATAAAACAGACAAGAACTTGAGAATAGTAGGTGAATTACCGAATTCCGTAACGAATGAGACCAAATAAACACGTTAAATCACCGAATTTACGAAGGGACGGACCGAATGCAGTGAAATCAATGCGGACTGAACAAAAGTTGGATTAATTACCAATTTCGATAAAGAATGGGAACCAGTATAACATGTTAAATCACCCAGTTTGGAAATGTGGGGACAAAAGATTTATGAAACGGGCATCACGGCTTCGCCGCGATGCCGTTTTGACCGAATTTTCGCCTTCGGCGAAAATTTGACCGAATGCCGAAAACGTAGGGGGGGCGCTGCGCCCCCCCCTCGGGACGCCCCTGGGTGGAGAACAGGGGAATCCAGAAAATTGAGTAGTGCGTAACTTTCGAACAGGCGATTGGATTGGAATGAAACATAATAACTGGATAGATGACATATCTCTTATATCCTTTTGAAGTCCGGACTGGATTCGACAGCTGTGGGGGAGTTGGGGGGGAGACTGGAAATCTCGGGAAGCGGTTAGAATGGAGGGATCGGAGCGAAACTTGCTGGGAAGAACAAGCATCTGCTCTAGATAAATCCTTTACACAGTTGGACTGGATCCGAACACTTGGGGGGGGGGGGGATGAAGGGGGTTTCCCAGAAAGCCGGTGATAGGCTAGCGGTTTTGGAAATTTTCACGGCGAAACTTGGCAGGCATATCAGGGACCCGATCAAACTGACTTGGAAATAAAAATGTCCTTGACAATTCCGGTGATCGCGAGTTACGGTAGCCTACTTCCAGATGTGCTAGGACGTTAGAGATTCGACAAGATTGGCTTAGAAATCGCCACTTCCCAAATCCGACTATTCCTTAAAGTACCAATCTGGACCTGAAAGTAAGAATAATACTTTTAAACAAAATTTACATTTTCATGATCACCGTGCATTTTTGCCTCAAGGCTTTCGCTTGCAAATGAAGTCCTAGCTCCCTTAAAGTGCACATCCTGACCGCAAAATCGAAAAGTATACTTTTGATCAAACAATACATCTCAACCCATGATCATTTGTGCCACAAGGGTTTTGCTTAAATATTTATTTCTAGCACCTTTAAAGTGCTCATCTTGACCCCAAAGTCGAAAAGTACTTTAGATAAAACGATATGTCTCGGCCCATGATCATTTGTGCCGAAAGGGTTTTGCTTAAAAACTATTTCTAGCTGTCTAGCACCCTTAAAGTGCGCATCTTAACCGAAAAGTAAAAAAAATATATCTGAACAAACGAAATATATTAATGATCCTCAAGGGCCTGTTATCGTTTTGCCTCAAGGGCTCTGCTTACAGATGAATTTCTAGCGCCTTAAAGTGCGCATCAATACAGCCAAGTTCAAAAATAAAATACTTTTTACCAAACGGTACATTCTCGTGATTTCCAAGTCCATGATCATTATTATCTCAAGGTTTTTTCTTACAAGGGATCAGAACAAACCCACGAAAAGGCAAATTCTATAGGTGCGTTTTATTGGATGTAGTTTCGGTGTAGTTTCACTGTAGTTAGACGGACTTTTGTTTCAGTTATGAAAGTGCAGTATGTCTATCGTTTTATTTGTCCATTCCACATTCTGTATTTTAATAACTAAAACAAAAAAACGTCAAACTACAGCGAAACTACATAAAAAAAAAAACGCACCTTATATTTCATCCTCTGAACCAGCCCTGTAAGTGCCGTATGAGCTTCTAGCTCTTGTTTAAATTAAAGGATTCAGAATATAATTCAGAAAAACCTCATTTACTCAGCTCTAAATCCTTCCTGTGATTACTAGATAATGAAAAACATAGAGTTTGGCATAGCCTAAAAATAATTCAGGCTTAATGACTGTCCTCGACCTAACCAGAGATTCCTGTTAGCCAAATCTTGAAAGCAAATTGTGCAAGTAACAGTGGCGGATGGTCAGTATATGGTAGAGCAGGGCACCTCCCCCAAGTTGGACTGCTTTTTAACTGGCACCTAAGGTTTTTGACAAATATCCTTTCAGATGGCTACCCCGACCCCATAACTGACCTCTAAGTCTACCAACGGTATTTAGTTATATTTCTTGAACCTTCTGATCGGTAGATCTATATTGGTCAAAGTGGGCTCTTCAGTGTTGTCAAGCATTTTAAACTGAAACTGGGTTGTGGTGACTCACCGCAACCCACCATTGGTGAGACTGTTGGAGTTACTGAGTGATAATTTTGAACCAGGACCCCTTGGCCCTTCAATAACATGCACACACAGTCAAATTTTTCTCAGTCGGTTGCGAATTTCCTCCTTTGTTGCAGTGTTTTGACGCATCTCATGCCGGTTTACCTACATGAAAAAAAAAAAAAGAACAAACACAACGGAACATAACTCAGACACTTCTAATACAAGAGAAAAAAGCATTATCCCAGTGGAACTCATCGAGTTTCTGAGCCGCCCGGAGTTCAATACCTCCGATGTAACCATTCAAGAATAGTATATTGTCATGGACCAGATGCCATGAATCTTAAGTCTCTGGTATTTTTACATCCAATAATTTAAAATTAAATTTTTTATCTTTTCATTTCAGTGAATCTTTTGACAAGCGAGCAGCAACGCTTCTTTCTGTCAGTGACGTCTTGGAAGTGGTCAGAGAAGACATTAAGCAGCTTTTTGGGGAGGTAAAGATCTTTTCCTTGGCTTGAATTTGTTAGCACAGGTAAAATTAATATAGTAGCCTACATCATGGTACATACTATATGCGTCGGATTCACTGACGCGACACTGTCGACTCTTTACCTGTCAAATTCAGTGTTGTCACTGGTAGCAGAATTCGGCGATTTGCCACAGATTCTGAACTTCTTCGACAAGCAAGCCAGAATTCTGCGACCTGTTCCTTATAAGTAAATTCAAAAATGAAGAAAGAAGCTGAGGCATATAATTATGAAGACATAGGATGATTTCATAGGTATCCCTCCACTTACGTTTTTGGGATCCCAAAATTCCTTCTGTCAAATTTCCATTATCTATCGGATCCCGGATGAGCTAATTATCCAGCGGGAAAATTAAGGTTAACGTGTGGATCTTGCATGTATTCTTGCCGACTCAGAATAAACTTTTACATCTACCAAATTTCTGTTTCAAGTGGAGGGATACCTATGACATCGCAAAAGTTGACCGTCCGTCCGTCTGTGAGCACGATAACTCTCGAAGGGAATGAGATATTTTGATGAAACTTGGTGTGAGGATTCTTCGGGTCAAGAGTAAGGTCGAGTTTGTAGATGGGGACTGTACTTCTACATTTAGGGGTGGGGAGGGGGTTCAAATTAAGGGGCCAGCAAAAGATTTTTAAACACTAATGTGATAGTCGATTATGGGGTAAGAAGACATGCTGAGCACGAATATGAAAACGATTTTCTCGCCAGACAAGTAGTTCGCCCGGAATCCGGCCAAAACAGGAAAGTTTGTTAAAAGTTAAAGTTTTATTTGAAGTTGATTAGATGTTCGATGCAAGGGTAAGAAGGCATGCTGAAGGCATGCTGAACATGAATATAAAAGCTATTTTCTCGCCGGACAAGTAGTTCGCCCGGAAGCATGTGAAATAAGTTAAAAATTTAAGTTTGTTAAAAGTAAAAGTTTTATTCGAAGTTGATAAGCAAGATTTAGGGGTAAGAAGAAATGCTGAATCCGTATATGACAATTATTTTTTAGCCGGACATATAGTTCATCCGGAATCCGGCTGGAACCGGAAAATTTGTTATAAGTTAGAGTTTTATTGGAAGTTGATTAGATGTTGGATATAAGGATAAGGAGATACGCTGAATTCGTTTTGAGCTTTATTTTTTCGCCGGACAAGTAGGCTAGTTCTGGAATTTCGCCGAAACCGGAAAATTCGCAGAAGTAAGGCACACACATGCTGAATCCATATCAGAACTTGGCTTTCTTAATAATTAGCTGTTAGGCCTTAATCTGTTTCTAAATTTTAAGAGTAAAAATGTTCAAGGAGTCTGGCCTTTGGTCTTATTTTGCAAGATTTCCTACTTGTCCGGCGGGAAAATTGAGCTCAGATATGGATTCAGGATGTATTCTTCTCTATACCGACGCTCTGTACCATGTTTAACATCTGATTAACCTCAGAGAAGACTTTCATTTTTACCAATTTTCTGGTTTTGGCCGAATTCCGGGTAAAATACTCGTACGGCGGAAAAAGGAAGTTCTAAAAAAAAAATTCAGCATGTCTCTGGACCTCCGTAGCCTATCGAACCTTTATTGAACTTCAGATACAACTTTTATTTCTACGATATATCCGGACGAATTATTTGTCCGGTGAGAAAACAAAGTTACTTTCAGTTCTGGATTCAGCGTGTCTCCTTACCCCTAAATCGACTGTTACATAACATGAAAACATTATATTTCATCACTTAATTTAAAACCCCGTCCCCACCTGTAAATATTGGGCTGCAGGGCCGAACTACCAGTGGATCCTGACTTCAATTAAAGCTTGAACAAAATTTCTACCCCTTCGAGAGTTATCGTGCTGAAGAACGGACAGACCGACAACTTTTGTGAAGTCATAGATATAATGTTACTTACGTTCTGGGAACCCGAAACCGCCTTTATTGGTCATCCCGTTCGAACATTGACTTTTTGCCCAAGGATCCCAAAAAAGAAATTTGAACATAATAATGTCACATCCACTTCGAGGTTGATTTGTTAGCAAACGGTCACACGGACTAAAAATTTTAAGTACAATTTCAGATTGCAGGTTCAGCCTGGTTCAGATTCAGGTTCAGATTCAAGTGCCATATACCGATCACTTTTCCGTCCGTTGGTCTGTCGGACCGACAGACCGCTGTGCTGTGCTAAGAGCTTACAGCTCTTGTTATTTATAGTAACGAAAATAACTTTTTCGGAGAGAAAGAAGGTCTTTCTTTTTAAGAAGAGGCTATAGTCCAGAAACATAGAAGATAGAATGGTCGCAAAAAGTTGAATACAGCCGACCCAGAGCTCGTCTATTATACCGCCAACGGTTAGCGACAATTTTCGAGTAACCAGAATTGTAATTTATTTTCCATTGCCATTGTATTTGCTCCATTCTGAACTTATGTCTGCATTATCATTATTCTATAGTGGTGTCCCAACCACTATAGAATATGCCAATAAACGTTAGGCTATCGTTATAAACGTTAAACGTTAGCGCTGTCTAACCCTTTGCTAGGATCATTTCCACACTCACGAATGTGGGTCTTTTTCAGGTCGGGCTGCAGAAGGAGATCAGTGTTTTGAAGCTCAGTGACGAAAAAGTAACTTTTGGTGTTGAGTCTGAATTTCTGAAGAAGTTCAAAGCTGCACTGGCTGTGCAGCCGATTCAAAGTGATTTTCTTCTTACATTTACTAAAGAATCGAAGGAACTTGCGCAGGTTGTGTAGGTAAGACCTCATGTGTATGCATAGCCTACTTTCAGACCGAGCTGACTGCAAATCACGTTCGTGCTAAACGGATTGACAGCTGAAATGTGTTTTTCATGCACTGATATGAGTCAGAGTGTACGAGAAGCCGTTGATATTAAACCATTCACGACTCCAATGTTGTTAGCCTGCAATTTTTTCTTACATTTATTAAAGAATCGAAGGAACTTCTGCAGGTTGTGTAGGTAAGAGCTCGTGTGTCTGCATACCGTACCTTCAGCCCGAGCTGACTGCAAATCACGATCGTGCTGCTAAACGGATTGACAGCTGAAATGTTTTTTTCATGCACTTATACGAGTCAGAGTGAACGAGAAGCCGTTGATATTAAACTAGTGTTGGGCGATATTTGGATTTTTCGATATATCGATATATAGATATTTTGACTTGCGATATTCGATAATCGATATATCGATATTTCGGTACCGCGTTTCGCTATAGTAGCTATACATCTTGTTTCGCTAAAATTTTAGAGCAGTTGTCCGTAAAAAGCATCTTGCATCAACTCAAACTTCGAATAGCCTACATAAAAATTAAATGACGAAGAACATATTACTCCAAGTTTGGATTATAAATATATCCTAACTTATGTTGGATTATTTACATTAATTATAAATGAAAACATGTCGTTTTCGATATCGATATTTGGTCCGATATTTCGATATATCGATATCGATATCGAATATCGCCCAACACTATAATGAATGAATGAATGAATATTTAATAGCCAATTGGCCGTACAAAACACATAATGGTAACAATACACTTTACATCACTCAGTAATTATCTTATTTAACTAATACACTCTTTAAAAATTGGCACATTTTAATTATCTTAGCTTTGTTTTTCGTTTCAAGAACATCTGGGAACTTGATAGTATAGGCTACCCATTAAGAAAATGTCTCCTGGGGTCTGAGAGTTGCTCGCATTCTACCAGAAAGTGGCCCACTTCCTCTGTATTAAAGCACAGGGGGCATTGTCGCTTACTATTTGGAGTCTTATTATCCCAATTATTCCGACCACGTAATGGCAGGCAGTTCGCTCGTAGCTGAAACCACAGGCGCAGGCTATATTAAACCATTCACGACTCTGCAATTTAAGAATCCTCTCACTTCCATGGTGACGACCTCACAATCTTTCTTCAGACATAAAAACCCCGTACGTGTACGTAATCGATATCCTTACCGCCGTTAATGTCGTTACGTCAGCAGAAAAAAAACAGTTTTCCGTAGCGTAAATATTTTGCTTAAATCCAGAGTTGATTTGGACTTTGCCATCTCTTCAAGAGGAAAAAAAATGGAAATGACGAGCTTATCATAAGTTACACAATTGGTAATATTTTTCGTACCCATCTGGAAAGGACATCTCCGCTTAAAGCAGAAATATAAAAATGCTATTTCTGCAAGAGATACAGTGCTTGCCCTCCCTACAGCCTTTCTGATTCTTCCAACACACGAAAAAGACAAGAAAACAACAAGAAAATCCAAAGAGACATGCCAGGTTTCAGTTTGGCCTTATTACAGTTCAGCGCTCCAAGTGGAGTAACAGTCCCCTATTTCCTCAGGCTCAACACTTGTGTAGACATAGTAAAAAGTCGGTTCCATAGGGTAATGGGTGACTTTCACTTTCTGCAGCTGAGACATATGTAAAATCTCAATTACCCGGGACGCAAATGACAGGTTTTCCACTACTAACCTGTGGATCTATTTTAGCATGTCTGATCCAAGGGCCGACGGTGAGGCTAACAGAAACTAGTCCTCTTGGAAGCGGGGAGAGGGAAAAGAAAATTCCGTAAAAAACAAGCTAACTAATCCAATTTTCTTTAAAATTAAAAAAGAAAGAGTAGAAGCAACAACTGTAATTGTGAAAAAAAATTAGCAGTTACATAGCATATTTGTATATTTTCTAATTGCCGACGCATCCTCTGAGGGAAGAACGTTAGGTTTCTGCGCGGTTTTTCTCTCGAACCGAAACAGCAACAATAAAGAAAAAGGCAGTCGTACTTGAGTTGTGGGGTCGCGATCACTTTGGAAAGGTAAAGTGAAAGTTTATATATCATCTTTAAGCAGTGTCGTTTCTTGCTCAAACCGAATAATGGTCTTGAACAGCTTGGAAATCCTGGTCTTCCTCGGACAGCAGGGCAAGCAATTTTTTTCCTCCTTCGCCATTTTCGTGTGAAGATTAGTCGGTCCGAAGGATCAGTGTTTTCGTTTTAGTGTTGTATTTGTTTTTGCATATCGGTTATTTTCTTCTGTCATAAGCTTGGGTGGAAATAAAACCTTCATTTATTCATCGAAGACTCGAGTTTTCGCTAGCAAAAACTTTGTACGACCTCATGAACGGAAATAATTTTTCATTCAGCAAAAGGCGTATTCTCGCCGTTCCCCTAGGACTCCACTTGAGGAGTCCCCGCGTTTTTGTTTGTCCCGGGGACTCACTCCCCGTATTTTCGCGAATCCCACTGACGGGGAATGCTCCGATTATCATCACCATCATAAAAAAGGACTCCCTTTCAGATTCGGAGGGGAGTCTATTTTTGCTGGTTTTGGTTTTAAAACAAAACCAAAAGTAAAGTGGATCCAGACTAATTTCATTAAAGCCCCGTCTGCATTACCGTAAACCGACCGTTTTACGGACGGTCCGTAGCCGCAAAAATGTGGTCTTCATTAGGTCCGTAACCGCAAAAATATGGTCCCAAATAGGTGAATCTTGGGTTAAAATTTAAAAAACAGTTTATATGTGACTTGAAAAACAGTTGAAAAACAGTTACATGGGACTTTGACAAAAAAGCAGTTTTCACTACGTCCGTTTTACGGTTACGGAGGGGTCAGTACCGCCGTTTTACGGCTACGGCCGTCCGTAGAGAAAGACCCGTCTTCACTGCCGTAACGGTCAAACGGTCGGCCGTAAAACGGTCGGTTTACGGTAATGCAGACGGGGCTTAACTGCATATTTTCTTTTCGAACAAAGTCTGTTTTGGAAGCATTCCCCGAGTTCTCGCTGTTTTCTGTACGCGGAGGCCGCGTAGAGCAACTCCCTCTATCCTCGCCGTTCTCGTCGAGTTCGTTATTCTCGCCGAGAATACGCCTAAAATCCGAAAGACAGCTTGGACAGCTAGAAAAGAATAGTGCCCAACCCAATATGAAAGTCTCATCAAGAAGTCTCATCACGTTTATCAAAACGTTACAACTTCGCTGTGTATTTCCATCTTTTGTTTCCCTCCGGCAACTGTTACAGCTCCGGAAAGTCGCAGATGGCGTTGCGGTACAGAATAATTTTGAGTGGCGCTGTTGCGGGTGCGTGGTCTGCGCCATGTTGTAGTTTTGTTGTTTGAGCGAAAATTTGTAACAGCACCAGCTTAGAATATTGTTTTTCTAAATATTTAGCCCTAGGCTGATAGCAGTCAAAATTGTGGCTTGCACTGGTCCCTGATTTTTCAGACGGAGTTCCTTGCTGATTGGAAAAAGGCCCAGTTGGCAGTGTGATAGCTATCCTGTTATTAGCCTTTCCTAGCTAGGGTAAGAACAACTATAAGATTTTAAATACTAGAGTAGGGGTCGGCACCGTTTCTGTTTCTGTTCTGTTTTTCTACCACCGTTTTCTGTTCTGTTTTTTTCCAAAAAAACAGAATAACAGAAAACAGGTAGCCGTTTTTTAAGTGCCGTTTCTGTTTCTGTTCCGTTTTTTATATGGCCATTTTCAGCCGTTTCTGTTTTTATTTTACCTGTTTTTTCCCGAATTCCGTTTTCTGGTTATGTCTTTGTTGTAGTAAAAGGGGATTTCAAAGCCGCGTCCGATTCGTTTCCTGGAAGGCAACCTCGGACCTTAATTAATGATCTTGTCGGCCGGTAGATGGTCCCTTGGGAGACCTTTGTGACCGCCAGTGGGTTGAGTTGCAGTACTGACGTTTGAAATTCTCAGTTCATCTCGTGACCTTTGTCTGCCCATCCAAACAGTGCATTTCTGCTTCGTGTTTTGAAGTTAATAAGGACGATACTTGTCTTACGTCACAGGATGTTTGATGGTAAGTCGTAACCATATGTAGATGTCATCAGGTCAGAGAGAGTTTATTGACCCAAAAAGTACTGGCCTATGCCAGTGGTAGGCTGCTTTTTACCAAAACAGCATGTTTGAACTAGTTACCAGTTGGTCACTTCATCATTTCAAAATACTGTTCATGTTACTATTCAACCACTGATATTTACTCATCAGCCGTATTTTTTGCTGACACTTTTGAAAGCCCGACTCTAACTAGAACAGCTCATCAAAATCACCATGACGAAATAGCTAAGAAGGATAATTTTTCGAAATTAGCAATTTTCTTGTTGGCACTTGACGACTCCATCTAGCAGTTCTGCTCTCCGACGCAACTGGCTGAACGCAAAAGATTATTTTTCTCTAATATATTATTTTCTCGCATTTATGACACAAAACTCCACTAAATCAGCATCATGTTAAAACGAGATTTTTCACCCTTTCTCTCCCCTAAACTGAATGCCGCGAATTTTACATCATTTTGGTTCAAGGATCCCGCGGAATTGCCGCTTTTTGGGATCCCAAAACGTAAGTGGAGGGATACCTATGACATCCTAAAGTTGTCGTCTGTCCGTCCGTCAGCCTGAAAGCACGATAACTCTCGAAGAGAATAAGTTATTTTTATGAAACTTGGTGGGACATCTTTGGGTCAAGGGAAAGGTCGAGTTCGTAGATGGGCTCTGTAGCCTACATTTAGGGGTGGAAGAGAGGGTTCAAATGAAGGGACAGACAAAATATTTTTAAACAGCTAATAAGATAGTCAATATGGGATAATAAGACATACTACCCACGAATATGAAAACCATTTTCTCGGCGGACTAGTACCTCGCCCGGAATCCGGCAAAAACCGGAAAATTTGTTAAAAGTACAAGTTTTATTTAAAGTAGATTAGATGTTCGATTTAGGGTAAGAAGGCATGCTCAAGAACTGATCTGACAATCATTTTCTACCCCGACAATTGCTTTGACCGGAATCTAAGACGGCAAGCTCAAGAACTGATGTGACAATCATTTTCTACCCGGACGATTACTTTGACCGGAATCTGGCCAAACCAGAAATACTGTTAAAACCAAAAGTTGTTTTTGTAGTAATTAGATGTCCGATTTAGGGGTAAGACGAGATGCTTAATCCGTATATGACAATAATTTTTAGCCGGACAAGTAGGTCTTCCGAGTATTGCTGGGTACTTTACGCACGAATGAAGTGAAAAAACGGAAATACCTGTTAAAACGGCCGTTTTTTTTTGCAAAAACAGGCCGTTTCTGTTTTCCCGAAAAAAACGGAAAAACAGAAACGGTTTTCCGTTTTTTTCTTGCCGTTTCTGTTTCTGTTCCGTTTTTTGTTTGTCGTTTTTTACCGTTTCTGTTTTAGCCAAAAACAGAAACGGTGCCGACCCCTATACTAGAGTACTAGACTTAGACCCCGAAGCAACGCCGTTTATCGGGGCGCCGGCGCCGTTTTTCAGGTGGCGCGCCATAGCTAACGCCGTTTGCGCCGCCCTCTTTTTTTTCGGCGGAAATACTTTTGATTGTTGCCCACTGTGGTCCGTGGCTTTTGACAATGAAAAAGTAATCAAAAGACCGTCATATACCACTGATGTTACTTTGAGCACGTCCACGCACACTGTCCGACCATGTCCATGATGTTTTTTTATGTTAATTAAGCTTGTCTGGGGCTTACATTGGTTTGGTCAAGTACCATAACATCTGTCTTGCTGTTGGCAGTCGGACTTTCACTAATCCGGGCACTTCCAGATAAGCTAGACCACGATAGTTGGCGTGCGAAGAAAGGACCCAGAAAAAATGCTTACATTTCACCACAGCATCCCATCGTCGGTTAGGGGGGGGGGTTGTATCTTCTGTGTTATTTGTTGTTTCAGGTAGTAATCGAATTTGAGAGTAATTGTTTTGTTTAGAAGCAATCGATCAATACAAGTCGTCACCTAATTTCTATTTGCCATATTTCGCTGTTTCCCGGGTACTCCTTGACGAGTCAAGGGGAGCCACGAGAAAAGAAGGAGTCCCTTTCTGGGGACTATCGAGACTGGAAACAACGAGAACAGATATAATGTATCTGTATCAAGTTGGTTCGAAAACTTACTGTTCTATTTCCATGCCAAACTCATTTGGTTGACGAAACAAAATTAATCTGTCTAATTGTACACGTTATTTCACTTTTCTTTGATTTGATTTGCTTACTTAGTTTTGTAACTGCACAGTTTAAAAAAATATCAGTAAAACAGAGTTTTATTATTTTCGAAGCGTTAGTTAAACCACTGACACCAGCAACTCCTCAAATAAGCTCCACATCGAATCCGAAAGAAGTTATTTTCTAGTTATTCTAGTTGAAGCACTGGCTTATGACGGGGACCCGTGAGAATGGGGGGAAGGGAGTTGCTAGTACAATAAAAAATGCCGGGACTCGCAGTGGGAATCCGTCTGGAACAGGGAGATGACGCCTTGTACAAGAATAGCTGAAATTATGTTGATACCAGCGAGGTAGCCTATAAACTTGATATTTTAATTCGGTACTAATTATTTACACCTACAGCCAATAATTCAGGCACGAATTTGCTCCAAATCATGGCCGCAAAGTTCCAAAATTTTAGCTAAAAAAGTCCGGAAAACGGCGCCAAACAGTCCGGAAAACGGCGCCAAATTTTCGGCGGCGCGCCGCTAAAAAAATTTCGGCGCGCTTCGGGGTCTAACCCGAAGTTTTTGTTGGTTTTCTTTTCAGTTTTCTAGTCAAAACAGTCAATTTTCCCAACATGCAGTCAACTTTTTTTTTTTAACTGACCTTTATAAACAGTCGGTAAAAAGCACCAGCCAGTTGGTAGCCTATGGCACCTATGCTAAAATTAAATGCCTTGCCCCCCCCCCCAAACATTTTGGCTAGTAACGCCTCTGTGTCCCAGAACTCCTTTATAGGGTAGCAGGACAGCAGGTCAGCTCAGTCAACAAAACCCCTGACTTTCGGACACCCTGGCCAAATGCTGGGTATATCTAGCTTTTGGCATAACCTTTCCAACATAGGCGTTAGGCACAGGATATCCTAAAATCAGGGGTTTGTGGCTGACTGGGTCTGGTTGAGGGTATCAACAGGTACAGGAGTGTTGCATGAAGCTGCCGCCCTAAACGCTTATTTTGGGGAAATGACTTCTGGAAACATAGTAAAAATTGAAATAAAATTCAGTGGAGCATCTTGAAAGGAAGCTCGAAACCTTCACTTGCTGCTGGTAACTCAGTTTACTTGTAATTGTTCAAGGCTAAGCTGGCAAACATGAAAGAACACAGGCACCCAAGTGATCATGAAGCCGCCCACTTTGCTAAAATTTGCATTTTGCTACATTACTAATGCTAGAGGCCTGCTGTTTGGTCAGAGAGGTTCCTTGACCTATTGTAAATAACAAAATTTCTATTTTCTTTGAATTTGCATGATTTTTCTGGGGTGGCAGCTTCGTGGTTCAGGGTGGCAGGTTCATGTACCGTGGCCAATTGGAGTCAAATCTGGCTCAAAACAAGCCAAATAGTAATAAACAAACATCTAAATGAGTTAAGAAGTTACAGTTTCTTCTTTTAGTGGCTTTTCTAGGGGGTGGGCGGCACCATGGGACGGGCAGCTTCATGCAACGCTCCTGTAGCCTATAGAGATTGCAGCCTACCCAACGAAAATGGAAAAAATTATAAAAAGATTAATTTAACATTGACAAACATTGTGTAGGATAGGACTTTCGACTTTGAGATCAAATTATCCATTTTTTATAACTATTTTAGCCTGCAAGTAGCTGGAAACAATTTCCTGTTTTTTATGGCACTTGCAGCTCCGCTCAAGTGCCATATACCGATCGCTTTTCGGTCGGTCGGTCGGTCGGTCTGTCGGTCGGTCTGTCAGTCGGTCGGTCGGGCGGTCCACTGTTTTCGAGTTAGGGTACTTCCAGATGTGCTAGGACGATGAAACTTGGCAGGCATATCAGGGACCCGATATAACTAACCTGGAAATAATCAGTTTCACGATCCGACCATCTGGGGGGGAGTGGTGGGCCGGGGAATCCTGAAAATTAAGTAGTTTTTGTCACACTTTTTCGAGTTGGGGTACTTCCAGATGTGCTAGGACGATGAAACTTGGCAGGAATATCAGGGACCCGATATAACTAGCCTGGAAATACTCAGTTTCACTATCCGACCATCTGGGGGGGGAGTGGTGGGCCGGGGAATCCGGAAAATTAAGTAGTTTTTGTCAAACTTTTTCGAGTTGGGGTATTTCCAGATGTGCTAGGACGATGAAACTTGGCAGGAGCGTCAGGGACCCGATTCGAATAAACTGGAAATAATCAGTTTCCCAATCCGACCACCTGGGGGGGGGGTGGAGGGCTGGGAAATCCGGAAAATTGGAGTAGTGTGTAACTTTCGAACGGGTGATCGGATTGGAATGAAACTTAATAACTGAATAAATGGCATACCTCTGATGTCCCATTTGAAGTCCGGACCGGACTCGACAGCTATGGGGGAGTTGGGGGGGGGGAGACCGGAAATCTCGAGAAACGGTTAGAATGGAGGGATCGCGGTGAAACTTGCTGGGAAGAACAAGCATCTGCTCTAGATAAATCGTTTATACATTTGGACTGGATCCGGACACTGGGGGGGGGTGGAGGGGATTTTCCCGGGATTCCGGTAATGGCGGTTTGGGGGATTTTCACGACGAAACTTGGGAGGCGTATCAGGGACCCGATCAAACTGACTTATAAATTAAAAATTTACATGATCCGATAGTCGTGGGGGGAGTAGCGGGAGGGGGAATCCGGAATATTGAATCATGCGTAACTTTGGAACGGTTGATCGGATTTGAGTGAAATTTGATAACTGAACAGAGGACATGTCTCTGGTGATCTTTGTCATATCTTGATCTTTGTACACAACCGGATTGATTCCGGTGACTGTGGGGAGTTTGAGGGGGGGGGGGCGGAATTCCGGCAATCGCGATTTAAGGTACTTCCATTAGTGCTAGGACGATGAAACTTGGCTGGAATATTAGAGATTCGGCAATATTAGCTTAGAAACTGCCACTTTCTAAATCCGACCATTCCTTAAAGTACCAATCTTGACTGCAAATTCAGAAAGATACTTTTAAGAAAAATTTGCATTTTCATGATCCCCATGAGCCCATTATCATTTTGACTCAGGGGCTTTGCTTACAAATGAAGCTCTAGCTCCCTTAAAGTGCGCTATCACCGTCTATCACCGTTAAAGTGCGCATTTTAACCGAAAAGTGTAAAAAAATAATTTTGTGACCAAACGGTATATATCGATGATCCCTAAGGGGCTGTGATCGTTTTTGTCTCAATAGTTTTTCTTACAGATGAATTTCTACGCCTTTAGAGTGCTTTATTACAGCCAAGTTCACAAATAAAATACTTTTTATGGCACTTGCCTTCCGGCCAAGTGCCATATACCGATCACTTTTCCGTCGGTCGGTCGGTCGGTCCGCTGATCGCGAGTTAGGGTACTTGCAGATGTGCCAGGATGATGAAACTTGGCAGGTTTATCAGGGATCCGCCCAAACTAAGTTGGAAACAGTCAGTTCCCCGATCCGACCACCGTGGGGGGAGTGGAGGAAGGGTGAATCCGAAATGTTGACATATTTATAACTTCTGAACGGGGAATCGGATCTTGATGAAACTTGATATTGGAAAGACCTCGTGTCTCAGATGTCACACTTCAAGTCTGGAATGGATCCGGTGACTTTGGGGGGAGTTGGATGGGGGAACCGGAAATTGTGTGACATGCTCAGAATGGACGGATCGGCATGAAACTTGGTGGGAAGAGCAAGCACAAGCCCTAGATCAATAGTTGACAAGACCAGACCGGAACCGAGTACTGTGGGGGGAGTTGGAGGGAGGCTTCCGGAATTCTGGTGATCCCGACTTAAGATGCTTCTGCATGTGCTAGGACGATGAAACTTGGCAGGCATATCAGGGACTTTACATTTTTAACTTAAGAACAGTCGCTTCTCCAATATGACCATCGTGGGGCAAGTGGAGGGAGGGGGAATCCGGAATCTTGAGGTTGTCCAACTTCTAAACGGGTGATCAGATCTTACTTAAACTTGATATTTGGAAAGAACACATGTTTCAAATGTCCCATTTCAAGTGCTGACAGGATCGGACCAATTTGGAAAGTCGGGGGGGGGGGTAAATTTTGTGACACTCTTAGAACATAGCGATTGGGATGACAATTGGTGGGAAGAACAAAAACATCAGTAACAGAACCGGAACGGATCCGGTCGCTCTGGGGGGGGGAGCTGGCAGGGGGTCCAGAATTCCAGTGATCGCAATTTAAGGTACTCCAAGATGTGCTCGGACGACGAAACTTGGCTTGAACAGTAGAGACTTGACCAGATTGGCTTAGACATTGTCACTTCTCTGATCCGATCATCCCTTAAAGTACCCATCTTAACCCCAAAGTACAAAAAATACTTTTAAGAAAAACCTACATTTTCATGATCCCCATGAGCCCATGATCATTTTTGCCTCAAGGGTTTTGCTTAGAAATGAGTCTCTAGCACCCTTAAAGTGCGCATCTTAACCGGAAAGTTAAATAAATACTTTTCACCAAACCATATAAATTCATGATCCTAAAGGGCCCAGGATCATTTTTGCCAGTAGGGTTTTGATTACAGATAACATTCTAGCGCCCTTTAAGTGCACATCATCACAGCCAGGTGCAAAAAAAAAACTTTTTTACATAACGATACATTCTCTTGATTCCCAACTATTCCCAAGGGTCCGTCTTCATTCTTATCTCAAGGGTTTTTCTTACAAATGTTCACAAAAAACCCACGAATTGGCGAATTCCTACTTTCATACTTTTACCAAGCCTTGCAAGTGCCATATGAGCTTACAGCTCTTGTTTCTTAATTGTATAATCACAGTTTATAACCGACCAATAGGACTTGAGACTCCGTTTTTGTGTTAACCATCATAACCAACCAATAGGATTTGAGACTCCGTTTTTGTGTTCAAACTTCGAAGCCTTCAGGCTCTTACTCCCATGGAAACTCTTTCGGCAAAAATGGAATCATACGATTGATGAATAGTCCAACTAACATTTCCAGCAAGTCTCTGGCTCAGAATGATGATCAAACGCTGATAATTTAATTTCAAAGTTGAAAGTCCTATATTTTGTTATGCTCCCCTGATGATGGTGTAGATATTCATTTTCGACGGATAAGGTGCAATCTCTCTATTCTACGTTTGGCATAGGATGTTTTGTTTTTCAAAAGCAGCAAATTTCAGCGGAAATTTTCTCACAATTGAGTTACTAGCAGTGCCCTATGTGCTTATATCCTGCTTATATCTTGCTTATTTCGTGTGAGGTAAAAATTTCAGCCAAATCTTAGCAACCTATGTGGTAGCCATGCGGAGATACAGGATTTTGTTTCTTGCCCTTTTAGGAATTTTTTGTTTTCCTCGCGCAGGCTAGAGCCTAAAGGTGAAAGGTTTTTGTTGCTTATTTAAAATCTAAAAAAAGAAGAAAAATGTTGCTCAGAACCTTTGGAAGAACTGGCGATATGTACTCTTGCTTCAGGGCATTATGCCCTGGCCTAATATATGAGCAACGTTGGAGAACTGTGCCAAAAATTGCCGATATTTGTATTACTGACTAAGATGTCTGTATAATCTTGATGACTGACCCTTGTTGCTGATGAAGAATCTTCATGTGTCGTGTGTGGGGAGTTGATTGGTTGACATAGGATTTGAGTCATCATTGGGGCGACATTTCTCATTCTTCCCGAGGTTCAGTGGTGTGTTTTGGACTTAGTCATATCCAATATTTGGGCCCATATTGCCTAATTCGCACAAGTGTGTTATGTTGTATGCTGGTGACTAACCCCTGTCCCTGTTTTCTGAGCTTTTCATTTGCTAATTTGTCATACATTGAAAGTCTATTGGCTGGAATTACCCTAAACCAAAATTTGCTATGTTACTAATATCTTTGGCGGACGTAGGCCACCCTTTCCATCTTCTGAGGAACTACGCATCATTGAAAGCAACTCAAAAGACAGTATACTTCCTTGTAAGTCTTTCCTTGGCAAAGAACAGGCTCTGTACGCATTACTGCCCATCAGTGGCGAAACTAGGGGAGGGCGTGGGGGGGCAGCCGCCCCCCCCACGAAAAATCCTGTCGGTAAATCGGTAGTGTTTGTCGGTGCTTCGCACCGACAAATGCTTTTATCATTCCGTTTCTGATACCGATAATGCTCTGTCGGCGAAACAGGACACTTCCTGTCGGGAACTAGGCAGCGTTTGTCGGTACGGCACGCTTTAGCACTCCGTTTCTGATACCGGCAAAAGCTCTGTCGTTAAAACAAGAAACTTCCTGTTGGGAAGTAGGCAGCGCTTGTCGGTACGGCACGCTTTATCATACCTTTTCTGATGACGACAAAAGCTCTGTCGGTAAAACAGGAAACTTCCTGTTAGGAAATAGGCAGCGTTTGTCAGTACGGCACGTTTAGCATTCCTTTCTGATACCGACAAAAGCTCTGTCGATGAATCATAAAACTTGTTGTAAGGAAATCGGCAGCGTCTGTCGGTGCACGGATTCCGTTTTCAGTACTGACAAGAGCTCTTTCGTCGGTGCGGAGATGATACCGACCTTCTCGGGAAGTCAAGCCGATGATCCGATCGAGATCCTGATTATCGGTTGTTTTTCATTTTCGATACGGTGATTGGGAAAAGTCTTGTCGGTAAAATGGTAAATTTCTTTTTCGTTCTATTTACATCTGAAATGGATAAAAATCGTGTCGTTAAATTCAGTAATTGTGAACAGTTCGTCAGGGCGAAGACTTTTTGATGTGATGACTGGAATATTCTCGTCAGTAAATCCGAAAATGCTTTGGGGTAAAAGCACTAAACAAACACTTCTTCGTTCCTTTCTGTTCCTTGACGGTAGATCAACCAACCGGCAAGCCTGTTTGCTTCACCGGCAAACCTGTTTGCTTGGTTTGTTCTTGGGTGCTTGGTTTGTTCTTGGGTGATGTCTCCATTCTCACCCATAAACTGCCCCTTTGGGTTGATCTGGCTGTACATGGTATAATCAATTCGGGAAATAGCCCACTTTATTCAGTGACTTATGAGTTTCAAATTCCCCTCAGTGATACCCCCATCAACTCGGCCCACCGAGGATGGATCAGGCCAGGATATCTGAATAACACAACTTGGTCACATGGGTTTTATCTCAATCGCTGAACCCATTTTGTCCCCAATCGATTAAGATAATGTTCAGGACTCACCTCTAATCCCCTCGCAGCACTACCGTATTTGATATCTGCGTCTACCATCCATCAAGCATCACTTGAATCGGAGCATTTCCGAAAAAAATTCCAGTAGGCCTACCGGTCCGGTACCCCCCCAGCCCACCTTCACCCCACGGACGTCAGACCTGGTTTCGGCCTCAGACTACATGTTTAGGTCCCATGAATTTTTTAGCTTCCGAATCTTATCCCAATCACTCTATCCGTTCGGCCCGTACTGGTATTACAATATTTCCGAGACCTCCTTGCAACACTGTTCTCGGACGCAGATAAACTGAACATCTTGGGCAAATTTCAGTCGAATCAGAACACATTCTGGGGCCGATGAACCTGTTTGGTTTCGGAGGAGAATCCCCTAGCTTCCACTCTCAGTTGTCAGATTTCCCCCATCAGCCGTCACGTTTCCATAGAATTGGATTGCCCGTTCACTTCACCTTTACTTTGATCCAACGCATCCATGCCAAATTTCAGCAAATATCTCAACCCCTTTGGAAGTTATCATGGTAACAGACGGACAGACAAGACAGACGGAACCCCAAAAAGCCGCTTAGCTTACAAGAGTAAATCTTCAAGCAGTCTGTTGCAATGTCTGTAAATTTTTCTGGTTTGCAAGACCATTGACTGCATAGTATGTTCCTGGTACTTCCTGGTTCCATTTGATAACCATTGGTGCCAGGAAGGGAATGGCAAATTATTATTACAATGGTTGTAAGATGCGTTCACGGGAAACGTGCGCCGTTGACGCGCAGCGGCAACGGCGCTTTTTGTCGGTAAATTGCTAAATCTTGTCGGTAAAAATCTGGGCTTGCCCCCCCACGAAAATGGGCTAGTTTTGCCACTGCTGCCCATGCGTTGAAGACAAAATCAAGCCCAGCTGTTTTCATAAATACCTTGACATTATGTTTGGAAGACCAAAAAGGGCTATAGACTATACCTACCCAACGCTATTGGAGATCTTTGGCTAAAACTCCCAGAAGCTCGGCAAAAATTTGCAAAAAGTTTTAATTGATCCTTTTGTCAAAGAGATAGCCAGTCCAGAACATGAATAGGGATATATTTTGTAGTTGTGAAACATGCAAAACTTTGAATTGCTGAAGCTAAGAAAGCCCTTTTTTCATTGCAGGCTTTCGTTTGCAATGGGAGGACTACCAGTCGAGGGCTTTCTTAGTCTCAGCTCAAAGCTTTGGACATCAACATTGAAATCAAAGGAAAGCCAGATAGTATGTGCCTTCTGCCTTGAGCTATCCCCTCATGAACATGATGTGCTTGGTACAATAAAAGTGTCGAAAGATGGATGCACAGTTAGTCTTGGACTACAGCCAAAGGAGGACAGTTTTCTTACCAAGGAAAACCCTGCAGGAGTGGCTACATGTGAAGATATTAATGTAGAAAACTACCTGGATGAAGACGATGAAAATTATTTTGGTGGTGGAGATTGGAAAGATGTTCTTGTATGCAGCAGTGAAGAGGTTCAGTTTGCATGCCCGCAAAGGGCTGTAAGTGAAGAAAATGCAGGAGGGGACCACGGTTTCGTCGACTACGACCTCACCCCCATTCTAGTTTGTGAAGACACTAATGTGAGAAAAGTTACTTCCCAGAAGAGAAAACAACCAGTTAAGTGCAAGGGGGCGAATACTCCATCTAAGCGGGTAGGGACAACTTTATCAGCAGGAAGTGTTGCTCTGAAAAGGGTACGGCCTCATAAGCGGAAGGATCAAGTAAAGCCAAAGGGAAATGTCACTTCCCCGAAGCCAGTAGATGAAAAACTTGAACCTATTCCTCTGCTGAAACAGGACAATTCACAGATTTTATGTGAGTTGTGCGGCAAAGTTTTTGAGTCACAAAAGAATCTTAAGAAGCATTTGAGCACTCACTCCGCAGACCGACCTTTTCCATGTGAAGTTTGCACCAAATCCTTCAAGTGCAAATCAGCCTTGAGAACCCATAAGAGTGCCATACATGGAATTGGTCTGCAAAGTCATGTGTGTGAACTGTGTGGAATCAGTCTGCTAACTGTTAGCCACCTAAGCTATCACAAACGAGCAAAGCATGGCACATCCAACCTCACCTGCCCACACTGCAGTCGAGAGTTTAAAGTGCAGAGTTCCTACAATCGCCATGTTAAGCTTCATTTTGGGATCAGGAATGCACCAGTGCAGTGTACAGAATGTGGGTTGATGTTTGCAAGACCAGATATACTACGAGCCCACATGAAGACACATGAAAGTGGGATGTCTCACACATGTGATACATGTGGTGAAACATTTACATCTTACAAAAAACTTAGAGCCCATGCTCAGAGTCATCGGTTCATTCGAGTGTTTGAGCAGTCTGTGATCAATGGGCAAGCAGTAGCTTGACCTTAGGATTATCTGTTTGAATTGTACTTCCTTGTGATAAATTGATAGATTTGTACAACCCTCAATTTAAATTTAGCACATAGTAAGTTCCACTTCTGCCCAGGGGACGTCCCTCTATCCAGTCTGTTACTGTGAGAGAACTTCAGTGTTTAATGTGTGAAATTTGTAGGCGGCTCAGCTAGTTTCAGATGATTCTAATAGTATTTAGTTGTTGCTGAGCAGCCCATAATTATATGCACTAGTGAGTTAAAACTGGAAATTGATATTTTGTTGTGATGACAGTTTGTTCGCAGTTGACCTCGGTCTGATTCATACAAATGGATGAGTGATTATTAGTATTGTGGGTAGAACAGGTCTGGTCGAAACTCCGGCCACATCTTGCCCATTTTCTCATTCCCTTAAACTACAATAGATGACGAACCATCACTATAAACACAATTAATAACAACCACTCATTGTAACAGTTGTCGTCATGCTCTTGTGGATTTAGAACTAGCCTAGTCCAGTCCTCCTGTCAGTCTAAGGAACTTAGACAGCTCTTTCAGGTGAGCGTTTTTTTAGAACAGCATCAGTGAACTAGTTTAATTAATTACCTTAATAAACGATGGAATAAACGTTGCCGCTTGTAGGCTCCATGTATCTTGTCAGCATTAAAGATCTTTGACTTTTTGTTAATGGAATTTTCAGAATTACCATTTAGCTAGTAGAAAACTGAGTCCATCGCTATTATATCATAACGCGAGTTAGGCAGTGTTAATATGTGATGTTTTGTAAGCTTTGTTTTGAAAACCTGTTACTCGTGAAATCAATGAGAATTCCATTGCAGTAACTTTGCTTTTGTCACTGTGTCAGATTGATGTTTTTCTAGTAAAGAACCATGAAATACTGGTCTGAAGTATTGCAGTCAAAAGTCAGGACATGTTTCATCAACTATTATTTACAGTTAATATGGAGTAATTAGTGATGTAGCGCCAGAATGTCTGTCTGTACAAGCATTAGTCTGTCTGTACCAGTTACAGTCTAGTCTAGTGCATGTATGGTTGAAAATGAATAGGCCTATTGCCTAGAAACGAGATGTCCACCTCCCAGTGTCTATGGATGGTCTTCGCATAAGTGTTTTTCCGTGATGGCATGTGTGGCCCACAAGTCTGCTTCTGCGGCCAACAAGGTTTTTGTGGCTGTTGTTGTGGCTCAGTTTTGACAAACAACTTTTTCGACCTTGCGACTCGAGGTTTGCTGGCAGGGAATTGAGTTTAGCGGCAAATTAAAGTCCAAGTAATAAAGTTAGGTACACAATAAAGCAGCAGACGTAATATTGATAATCCTTGTAGCCAAAAAGGGGTAAGGGCGTAAACCTGATGTTTTTGGGATCCCAAAACGTCAGTGACAGGATACCTATGACATAGTAAAGCTTGCCCGTCTGTCCGTCCGTCTGATAGCAGAATAACTCTCGAAGGGATTGAGATATTTTGTTCAAACTTGGTGTGAAGATCTTTTGGGTCAAAGTACAGATCAGGTTCGTAGATGGGCCCCGGAACCGTGTATACAAAGCTTCCCAAAATGGAAAATCTGCTCATCAATCTGGCCAGAGGTTTAGACTTTCTGTGAAAGCCGCAAAGGTTAGACCCTTACCGGCCTTACCATTGTATAGCACTAATCAGTAATAGGAGGAACAGGAAAAAAACACGACAAAACCAAGTGTAAGGCAGATAGCGGGTAAAAACTTCACTAGTTTGGATATACCGGTTGTTTCGCGGTTTTCTGACGACAGCTTGAGTTTTCTTTCTTCAGCAATGGAAGAAATGGACGACGACGTTGGTGATGTCGACTTCGTCTTCAATATGAACATTGACGATGTGCAAGTGATCGAGTTAGGTGCTGTTGATGGTTCGGATTCAGAGGAGGAAGATGATGCGAGTCGTGACAATAGGCAGACGAGCTCTTATACCGTTCGTGCTGTTCCAGTGAAGCTAAAGACGGTAGGGACATCTAGTTAAGTATCTCTTGTTAAAGTGATTCATTCTACTTCAGTAGTATTTCGGTACATTCTTGTTCCCGAGATTCTTCACATCATAAGTGTATCCTGAGACACAGGGAAAATTGTTTAAGTTTATAAGGTATAATGAAATATAGTAGGATGTAGAGTAGTGTACAGATTGATTATTTATATCATTTATTTATTTTTTTGTGTTGTATTTTTGCGATGGCCCGTGTTGGCTTTTGGGCAATAAATCTATCTATCTATCTATCTATAAGCAATACACTGATTATCACGCTTGCCACGTTTGTTCTCTATGTGACTTATCGTTCGCCCGATAAATGTTTTGCGAGGAGATTATTCGTCCGAAGATCGGCTATGGAAATTTTGACAAGAATGTCATCCAAGGCAAAGGACAATGAAAGAGACTGAAAACAGCCGAAGCCGTTTGTAATTTTCTGTAAGCATAGCTTAGTTGTAAAGTGGTCAACTGTCTCAGAACATTTTAGAAAAAACACTCTAGTTGCGTTTTTGGAGATACCATGGTATCTGTTACCACGGTAACTGGATCTGCAATTAGTCGTTCTTGCAGTTACCATGGTATCTCCAAGTCATCCGAAAAGAAAAACTGATATCCAGTTACATCACTAAGTGCTGAACTTCTTTCTCATTAATTTGACAAAATTTGATGAAAGTGAGATGACATTTCAGATACCACGACCAGATACAACGGTCGGACCGTGATATCTGATTATCAGTTACCATGGTAACTGGCCAGATACCACGAAAACTGCAAAAAACCCTTTTGACCTTGATACAGATACCACGATAACTGCAGAAACGACTTTCGACCATATATCAGATACCATGGTATCTGTAAAAACGTAACCTATGTTGTGCGAGGTGTCCTTCAAACAGGCTTCAAAACCGGATGAAAATGCGGTAGTCCATTGTTCTGCTGTTCCCGAATAATGTTTTGTTTTATTAGTGTGAATGACCTTTCGAACATTTGGTAACTGGCTTCTCAGTTCAGATTTGACAATCCATAAGGAAAACCCAAGACTAATAGTCAAAGAAAACGGAAAGAGAAAGAGAAGAGACGTGAAACTGCAACAAACGGAGAATTACACATTCACTACCCGATCGTTATCTGAGATGTAACCTGTCTAACCTAAGATCCATACCTATTGAACCTAGCCGATTAGGTGCTAATTTACAAAGAACTTTAGTTCATATGAAAGGTATCCGGGGAGGTTTTTTTTTTTTTTTTTTATCCCGTCGGCTCATTTGCTTAGACAGTTTGTGATCGGATGGCCTTTTTGGCATTCTAAAATTTAAACATTAAAAAATGTATCAGGACTTTTATTTCGAATAATGTAGATATATTTTGAACTCTCCTACGTCGTAAAATTCCTACGTTGTATGAATTTCCGCGTAACTACGTTCTTTTCGCCCGCTTACCCCTGTGTGAAGTTATCGTTCATTCCCCAGGATCTTTACGGTTCTGCGCTTGACCATTTTTCAGCATGCCATCTAGGAGGAAGATTTTTTAGACCTGATTAGTCCCTTTTCTTTTCTCTATGTTTGTTCTTTAATCTTGTGCATTTACTCTGTCTTTGAAAGCCCAGTGTAAATTTTTTCTTTTCTTTGTCTGTACTGCACTATTTCCCTTTTCTTGTCCAATGCTCCAATACAAATTTCATCATCTTCATCATTATTAAATTCGTATCTTTTTCAGACAGTTGTCCAGCCTAAGCTGCAGGGGGACGATGGCCTGGAGACGAACAGCTCGACGGAATTCTACCGCGGCAATTTTGCCGAGTGTGAGTTCTGCAAAGTCAGTTTTCGCCTAAAACGTGAGCTCCGACAGCACATCAAGGAATTCCACCCTGATGTCCGATTTCGGTGCAACATCTGCGATAAGGAGTTCAAGTACGAAGACTCCATGTATCGACACAGGGTCAACGTTCACCCGGTTAAAGAGGTTAGAGAGATATTTGACATTGCAAACGAATACGTCAGCTGAATTTAGTTAGAGCCAAATTTCGGTCCTTCTTGGCAAGGGTTGTTTTCAGGCTCAGGCTAAAAAATGAACTTGTGAAAATGAACTTGCTGGTTTTCCAAAAGTTCATTTTCCAGCTTAAGCGGCTTGAGCCTGGAGAGGACCCTTGCCAAAAAGGGCCGAATATAGCTCTAAGAAAATTCAGCTGACGTATCCGTTTTTCACTGTCAAACATGATTCGCAGTCAGCTTGGGTTGAAGGAATGTTTAGTTTAGAGAGAAAAGAAGAACCACTAATTGGCCCTTGCATGTGTTTTGGTATCATTTCAGTTCAACTGCGCAACATCCTCCCCGAAAGATTCTCACCCCTATACCTGAAGTACCTCTGACCAGTACCTCTTACCCTAGGTTCACACTGAGCAAATCGCGGCGATGAACGAGATTTTTCAATCGCAGCGACAGAGGACTTTTATCGCCCAGATGTTCACACTGAATTTTCGTCGGCAACAGAATTTAACGCGAAAAATTTGAAAAAGAATTTTTTTTTCTCGCTTTTCATACAAAATGGGGTAGGACTGAACAGCAATAATTAATTTTTCTAAAAGTGAATCATCAAAAAAGTCGTCCATGTTGCTGTTGCGTGCATAAATCGTACTGTCGCCCGATTAAATTTGAATTTTCCCAACATTGAAATCGCCTGACGAAGCAACAGAAATCTCCGATTTTGGCGACGCTCGGCGATGGCCGATATCGCCTCAGTGTGCACGTCTGTGTGAACCTAGGGTTAGAGTTAACTCCAGTTCGCCGTATTCCCGTTTATTCGCCGTATTCCCGTAAACAACCGGTATAATAAGCTAGTTCGGTTGGAAGCGCTGAACTCGAATATGGCAAATTTGTCAACCCGTGAAAGATACAGAAAGAGCTTTCTTCCGTCTTCAGTTGACCACCAAAAATAAATGGACAATCACACTAAAGTCATATTGTTTCTTATTTTTTAGTCCTTTATTTAAAATTTTATTCATGAGAAAGTATGGGCCATTTACGAGAATTGTTCTTGTTTAGGCGAAGCGTTTTTTTTCATGTTGACGAAGTCAAGTTTTTCGCTTGGAAAGTTACTTTTCGACTAAATTCTGTTTTATTCTATTCAGGTGGTGGTCGAGAGCAACGTTGAGGTCCGGAGTTCGAGCCACACCGAGGTTCAAGAAACGACCATCATCGAAGCCGACGTTGTACATTTGGAGGATACTGATATAACCGATGTTTATATATTCGAGTGTAGTTACTGTAATGCGCAGTTCCCCTTACAAGCCGAGTTGGAAGATCACCTGGCTGAACATTCTCATGAGACGGAAAATGACTTGCACCAGGAAATAGACGAGCCGGAAAGCCTTATGTTAAAGTCCGAACCGGAATTGGGAGAGGACGGTGAGCCGGCTATCCAGTACGTCTGCGATCAGTGTGAGCTGTGCTTTTTGACAAGTGAGGATTTAGCCAGGCATAAGGCAGGACATAAGCAGAAGCAAGTATTTGAGTGCGGTGATTGCGGGAAGCGATTTGCGACGGAAAGGAAAGTGACGAGACATCTAGCGGTAAGTCCCTCCTTTACATTCTCTGGGAAAGTCCCGCTAGACTCGCACGATGATGAACTTTCACAGATTAAATGCCCAACTTGGCGACTCTCGTCAGCCATAGATAATATCGACGGTGTTTTCCAACAGGTTATCAGTGACATTTTTCTCGAATTTGAGTTTATTAGCAGTGCCTGTGTCGGGCATGTAAGGTACATTTTAAATAAATCTTGCAGTATTTGCTACTCGGATTAATCTTGTCTCTACTGAGATAATCTTTCCTCTAATTCGGATTCATCTTATCTCAGTAGAGATAAGATTAATCCAAGTAGCAAATACTGCAGTTAACTTTAATCCTTACTCGTAGAAACTTTTTACAGTGTAAGGTAAGGTAGAATTTCATTGCAAAGGAAAGGAAAGCACTAGAGTTAAAGAAAGTGCCAGACATCCAGTGGCATATAAAAATGGTAATTAGTTAATAAATTGATTTTATAAACAGATAATAAAATACTAGCCTAACGCATTAATAACTGAAAAAATACACATAAATAACGATAATTTTATCAGAAAATATCTTGTATGGCTAAAATTTCTGCCAAATCGGAGAAACCGTTACGGAGATACAGAGTTTTCTTGCCGTGACTTCGAGACGATTCCTGGCCCAAACGTTTCGCTGTTCCTGTACAGTTGCAAAAATGTACTTGTAACCTTTAGGAAAAATATCGTCGATATACGTATGAACTTAAAAAAACTGGGCTTGTTCTTGAAAGTTAAAAATGGAAGAAAAAAAACATTAGGCTATCAAGAAGGACTAGGGTATCATTTGTTCACACAGTCAACAAACGCCGGTACTAAGAACAAATAATCAGAGAGATCCTCCGTCTCCCTATCTTTGTAATATGACCATGCGGAGTCGAATATTTCCCGTACCCTGCCCGTTGCAAACGAGCGGAGGTTAGTAGCTTCGCGGCACATCACGTTTCATTACCTCTACAAATAGCTATATCGCTGAGAAGTCGCGTAGAGGAAAAGTAGAAGTCAAAGCCTATTGGTTCTCTGGACGCTTCAGATCTGGTCAGTGGGCCTCCTGCACTTTTTGCTTTACGAGGAGCAACGGCTAAGACGGAAGTAGAGTAGACGGGTATCAACATCAGTTCAAAGCTAGAGCAAATACCTCTAGCTCCACAGTTTTGTCATAGTCGCTGCATGTGGGACCAAAGACGGAGGTTCTATCTGATTATTTGCTCTTTCCGGCACAAACCTATTTTTGTTTTCTTTCCGTTTTCGCGAGTAGCCTATGTCTGGTTTGGGAAAAATCCAAGGCTGAGGTAGAAAATCCGCCGTGAGCTGCGCGGGACTCGGCTCTAATGAGTCACCTTTGTATCCAGTTTGTATCCTATTTAGCCTCGTAAGAACCCTTGGGGGGGGGGGGTCGATTGTGGGCTGGTAAGAACCGCTCACGGCAGAGAAAGTCACAGATGTGCGGAAAAGGCCGCGAAGAAGGGAGGAGATGTCAGTCTTTTGCGGAAGTCGGTGAAAAGATTCAGGGATAAAAAAAAAAACTGATTTTAAACTTCGGCAAACAGCTGCTAACAAATGAGAAATACCGATTCTTAATCCCCCCCCCCCCCTGATGCCCCGAAAAACAGCAGGACAAGACGACAGAATAAATTAGTGCCTGTCAAAAGACGAACCTCGAGGTTTATGAACTCGTTTGTGCCCTTTTTACAGATATTTTTAATAAAGTGAACAGTTAGCGTAATATATTTTATTTCATCAATGTAAATGACCAGCATAATTTAGCATCTTCTGCTGAAGAAAGCTACGAAGCTGGTTTGTCAATAAATGATTCTAAGATTCTAAAGCTAGCACTCGTTATACCAACGAGTTTGAAAGTAAAGCAGTGGATACATCCTTGCTTTTATCTACACTCCTCCGTGCAATCCGCAGAAGCCTGTGCGATGCATCGATTTTGCCAGCGAAATCGCAGCTTGTTACTGGGTTATAAGGTCGAACAATCGAGAAGTTAGAGAAGGGAAAATTTGACTTCGGGTCGTGGGGTCTTTGTGTCACGTGTCTGCTACTGGAGGAAATACACTGTTTCAGATTGAAAGCAAATCTCTTATCTGTCCGTGGTAGTGCAAGCTTTTTCTTCCAGTGAAGTGTCATGAATAGAGACACAATTGCACTAACGTTCAATTCATATGTGTGGAAAATTAATAATAATAGAATATAGTGCAACAGAAAGGCTTTCGCCTCTAAATAACTCTTAGAAATAGGTGGAACCGTAGTGATCAGTAATAAAAATCCTGTCTGTAACTTACTTGAAACTATTGATCGGTTCAGCAATGTTAGTTCGTTTTTATTATCTTTCTTGCTCGAAATTGGTTGCTATTTAGGATGGGAATAAATAAATAAATAACTCATTTATTTCCTTAATAGCATTTACAACTGCTAGCTGCGGATCGTCAACATAAAAAATTACAAATCACGGCTGATCTATATTTACAGACAGTTAAAATTACGGATAAAATAAGGCACAAACGATGATAAATACCTTTCGGTTGAATTTATGGGGGGCTGAAGAAGCCGTGGCTTGTCAATGTTAGCTACTCTTCCCCTTGTGTTCGGTCTGGTCTGGTCTGGAGTCTCAAAGTCTGGGAAAATATTCCGATATTCCGAAATGTTAGACGACTGCAGTCTTGTGTTGAGCATGGACGGCAATAGAGGGTGGTTTTGTTGAAGTAAAAGCGAAATATTTGTTTATCTCCACAAAGCTGAAAAGTAGCATAATATAATATATAAACAATACTACCTTTTTAATAAATAAACGTCACAAATTCGGAAGTTCTTCAGGACTGTTGCAGCAAAAATAACGTATGTTAAAGCAACAGCCGTGAACAATGACCCGACGGTATTTTTACTGTATCTCCCGCAAAAACGAATTAGGAGACCGAAGTCCTTATGTATTTTTTATTTGAATGCGGTTTAGTAATGAACCATATAATTAATAAGTATTTTGATCGACTCCTTATTTCACAATAATAGAGATAGACAGTATAATAGACGTGCGCTGGCCAAACTTTATTCTACTTTCTGTGATCGTTCTGTTCCTTATGCTTCAGGTCTTTTCCCCCTTCTTAAGAAAGGTAATTTAAAAATAATCAGGATTAATCTGAAATATCAAATTCTGCAAATTTCTTCTGTATCTTCCACCTTGGATAAAAAAAAACGGATTCTTGTTAGCAAATTCTCAGTTCCTGATACAACTTTAAAGTTGGAGATACTGCACAGAAAACTCTCCGGTACGGTACGGCTTATGCGCGCCTATCCCCTCACCACCGTCTTATCCGTTTCTTTCGTCGATTTTGTTTATATTTTTTTTTCTTTGTGTTTCTTTGTTTATTCCTACTCCACCATATTTACTTCATGTATCGTGTGGGTTATAAATAAATTAAATTAAATTAATTAATAAAGACTTTCATCGACCCTTATTTTGTAGGTGCATCAGCAGTTCTTCTGTCCCATGTGCAATAAAATGTTCAAGTACAACCACGTAATGCGACGTCACATTCGTATGTGCCACTCTACGGAATCTGATACACTCTACCTCTGCCCTGGTTGTGATAAAACCTTCGGCTGCCCGGAACAGATGAAACGACATCAACTCGTACATAACAGTGAGGAAGAAAAGAAGTTCCCCTGCGACATGTGCCCGATGCGCTTTAACTACAGTCATACCCTGAAACGCCACAAGATGGGAGTGCACAATCTCCTCCCTGCGGAGAAAATGATCAGTTGTGAGTTTTGTGGCAAAGTGTTCAAATCCAAAGACATGCTGAAAAGGCACTATCGCAGTCATACCAATGAGAGACCGCATATCTGCCCACATTGCTCTAGAGCCTTTCAGTTCGCGTTTGTGCTGCGGCGGCACATTATGGCGGCTCATCCGACGGCTGTGTTGGATGAAGCGGCGGACTCGGTGCTTTCGGTCGACCCCGAGACGGAGGTTTCGATTGAGACCGAAATTTAGTGATTGTGACATTGAACCCGAGCCGCTTTCGATTTACCTTTCCGGTCAACTGATACTGTTGTTGTGGCGTTTTATTTTAAAATTATCGGTTAACTGAGAGGGTTCGATCCGTCTCGATCGACTGTGCAGTCTACATAAAATTGACTTTTAACGACCGAAAATTGCCGTCGTGAATAACGAAAAAAGGGAAAGTTTGAACTTCCAAGACCGAATAAGACGATACCAGGTAGAAAAGTCAACTCTATAGTTCAATTCAGTATAATCTGAAAAACATATAACGGACGAGCCAATGGGTTGTTTTTACGTCAAAACATAAAGTCACAACATAAAACTGGTTGTTGGCTGGTGGTTAGCTTCGTAAGATAAATATTCGGCCCTTGACTGTATTACGCCAGACATTGTGGGATGATTGTTGATCAGCCACTAATAGACTTCACTTTTCGATCATCGCGTGGGATTTCCCACGGTGTGTCACTGCGCATGCTCCAGTACAGTAATGTTATGCTTCTTTGAACCCTTCTCTAAAATTTGTACACCTTGATTTTTTTTCGCCTTTAAAACAATGGATGGAAAATAAAATAAGAATTCAACTTCAGCCAAATATTTCAGCTTTCTTTTGACATACAGAATGAAATCGAACTATACTGGTGTAATTTCCTATTCATGTTTTAATGTTCTTTTATTTTGTTGGGATACTTCGTACGGTCGTGAAAGTAACGCATGTTCTTTGGACACCGTAACGGGGTAGGTTCCAAACTAGTGAGCAAAAGAAAACAAAAATAAATATTATAAAATAGTGTGACTTCAATTTGAATTTTTATTTTGTTGAGTAATTTTTTGCGCTCATAGTAATAAGCATAAACATTTGAATTTCATCGTTCCTCGCCATTTGAAGTTAGTTGGCGTTCAAAGTAACACGCCGTCGCTCCTTGTATAGCCTAGTTCCGGACGGCTCTGAAAAAATATGGTTATAAACTTAGCAAGTATTTATTAACATTATCAGAGCCAAAAGGCCATGATTCGGTTGTGAAAGAAAAAGTGAAATCAGGGTAATGAGAAATTTGGAGAAGTGTTCAAATAAGCATAGTTAATATGTATGGATGTCGTTTGATACCAGTCACAAAGACGTCAGTTTTGGAGAAAAGTTGCCGTAAAAATCTTCTGTGCTACGATTTCGTGACCGTAGTTGAGTTCAGAGAAATTTGACGCCCGTTTTTCTGTAGGGCCGAAGTTCAACCCTTTCTTAAGAGCCATTATAGCTGGTAGCTAAGCAAAAATATATAGTTTTGCTAGAATTCTTCGCAGCTGGTGGATCGTTCTGATAGGAAAACAGAGAAAAATAACATTAGGGAGTAGCGCTAAGACACTATGCTTTCCATGCATCGGAAACGGGCCGTACCCGTAGTGCTGCCCACTATACGCTCGGGACATTGAAAGCGAGAAAAACTTGAAAGTTTAGAAAATTTCTAGTACAGTTAAGATGCGGTCTGCACACATCGAGGAAACAGTGGAGGTTTTACCTTTTTTTGCTGTGTTCGGAATATGGAATTATCGGAGCCAGTGCTGCTGCACGACTGATTGAGTTTCAGTAGGTACATTTTGTATCGCTAGTGGTGCTGGTGTCGCTGCTATTCGAGTGTGTGTCACTTTTTTCAAGTCTTGGCTGCTACTCCCGAGTTTTATTTTGTTCTGCAGGGGAAACGTAATGGCGCAACGCTCATACTTTAACGAGTTCTTCAACCCCATTGCCCGCCGATATCCTATCGAGAGATTGCAGTCAACCCGACGAAAACGGATATTTCTACACTATCGTCGAAAGGAGCAAAAACGAATTATTGAGTTTTGTTTCCGCCTTTGAGACTGAAATATCGGCTTTTAGTATCTATGCCTAACTCTGCTCGAATTAACATTCTTGTATATAATTTCTTTATTTACTCTGTTACAATTTTCCGACCCTTTCTTGATTGTTTGATCGGAAGTGAGATCTTGAAGGGTCCAGGCTTACCACAAAAACGGTCTATTGGTCGGTTTTTGTTCCTTCGAGTCAAAGCCTGGCTTCCTAATGATCAGTAGATGCAGATCCGTTTTCGTTTGGTATGGTGAAGCCCCTCTGTGTCAAAAACATCTGGATGTCCGGGGTCGTCTGAAAGCGCAGATTTCGGAAATCTGGAAGGTTCCTAGAGGCTACACATTTGAGAGACCCAATAAATATGCAAATGGATGAAGTAGGAGAAAAAGGAGAGGTGATTGACAGTTGTAACTGGGAAGCAAAAGATATGTGAAGGGGAGGACAGTTGACATTAGCCAAGTTGAAGGACAGTGACATTAGCCATCGTCGTGAAAATACGGAAGGTTTCGCTTGACTGTGCGGAACAGCCCCAGAATAGATATTTGGAAAGTGAACCCCTTGGTGCCCACAGAACGCAGATTTGCCTAGTGAATGTCGTACTGCTTCACTCTGCCCCTTATTATTCCATTCATTTTCATTTCTGAGATTTTCAACATCCGGCGTCATTTTTGTCCACCGTAACGGCACTACAAATAATTTTTTTGTGGCTGCCGCCATGCTCAGTTCTGTTCAAGGCACCTCATGCTCCCGCTTATTGCGTCCGAGTGGGGAGCTCACTGTTCACAAGGATGGGTGCTCCTCACGGCGCAATTTATTAAACCTGAGGGGGGGAGATCAGTTTTCGGCTTCTTTGGGCTGGAGTTCCAGGGTTATCACACATGAAAAAATTTAATGACTTCATTTAAGGTAGTTTTTGGATATACCTTAAGTAAAGTCACTGCTTTGCATTTTGACTTTTAAAACCTATTTAGTGGCAAAAAAACTAGGAAGATTTGGGAATCTAGTGGGTGCCGTGGCCCCCTATGGCACCCTCTGGTTTGTCGTCAAAGCAAAAGGGACCGCGGCTAAAAGCCGGGAGGGGCTGTTGTGTTTCGAAAATTACACCACAGTTTCAAAGGAGGCAGATACCTTAGAATATTGAAACAAAGACTTGTGCGTTAACCTGGCGTTAACCCACGATTATTTTCAGAAATTAACGTTCACGATAGAAACAAACTGCGGCATTAGTGATTTTCTCTTTCTGCTTGTCGACTCCATCCCAATGGCAAATTTGGCGCGAATATTTTGAATTGCATGCAACCATGGCCTGGAAGCAGACGAATGAAATCTATCTTTGTCAGGAAAAAGCTACACCTTACTTGCATTTCTAATCGTCCACACCAGTGTTTGCAGTAGGTTACAGTGTTGATGTGTAAGGAGCTATTTAGAAACAGATGTTATAGCCTATGGCTATGCTAACTTTTTACAGGTGAGTTACCAGAGAAATTACTAGAATAAGTTTGTCGCACTGATTACTCATTTTGTCCCAGCCATTAGTCTTGGATTGTTGGTTGTGGAATGATTATGGGTTCATCATCGGCTTCAACTTAGTGAAATGAAAAATAAGCAGGTGTGCATTATTGACGGATGACAGGCCAGGCTCTGTGTGGCCACCAGGGGCGTCGCTATGGGGCGGGGTACCCCCTCGAAGAAAAGAAAAAAGCTAAAACGGGCACTCGCAGAGCGCCAGACCAAAAACGTTGAGCTAGCCTGAAACGTTGAGCGCCCGACCATAAAAATTCAGCTAAACTGGGCGCTGGCAGTGCGTCCGGGAAAAGTCAGTAAGGGTACAGGAGGGGTACCTGACCTCGTTTTAACAACCTCGACTGTGGCCCGCTAAAATGTTGAAATGAAAGATAGAAGTTATACTGGCAATCAATAGGCAAAATATCACTTTCTTCAAAGTCACGAGTCCAAAAGTATACTAAATTCTGTACCTTTTGTCCATTTAGTAGCTGTTTTAAAAGCTGTTTTCTGCCTGTTGACCTTGCTAACTCTTCATTTTTCATCATTATTTAGGTAAATTGAGGTCAGGTTAGAATGAAGCAATCTTGTTTGAAAATAAAAATATGTTTAACTAGAAGTATTGAAGCAATATTTATGTATCCAATATGTAAACCATTCAATTAGCTTCAATCTAGTGTTTTTGGCATATTTCTTGGTTCCTTTTTAAGCCAGATGGATTATTCTGAAGGAAAGCCTTCTCTGGAAATTTGAAATCTTGTCTGAGGTTGGATACCCCTCCTGTAGTTCAGGATTACCAAGACTTTTCTAAACCGACACAATGTGTTATGCACAAAATCTCTCGATTAAACAAAATTCAGGCTAATTATGCTTGTGGCGTATATTTTCAAGAATTTTTTAGTTTCATGCAAAGGTGCTTTGTGTTTTAACAGAAAATAATTTGGTGAAAAGTATTTCTTCCAGTGCGTCACATAATAATAAATCGGCTTTGTGAGTCAGCAATGAACGAAGATGTAATAACAGGCCTGATTATTACAACGCGTCATTTGATTTTTATTTTGTTTTTAACTGTAGCCTAAACTGAGAATATGTCTGCTCTGTTTCAGTTTTTTTTTCCTGGATGATCAGTCAGTATTTCTTTTTTGGAAAGGGTTAGATCACCAACTTCAGGCTAAGTGTGTCAATTCTTTCCGGATTTGTCGTGAACAAGGACAGACAGGCAGATCCGTGCTAAATGGCCCTTACTTTCATTTGGTATTCGAAAAGACGTTCTAATCCTACCGGAATCCAACAAAATTTGCCTGCGGCGCATTTTTTTTTAGCGTCATCGCGTTATCTCATTCAGGTTTGCTTGGAATTTCGCAGCTTGGGCCATATTCAAAAATTAAAAGCAAGATTTTGTTGGGGGGAAGTAGAGTTTAACCCCAAAAAAGTCATAGGTTACTTCAAAAATTCGCCTGCGGCGCTCATTTTCATTCTGTCTGATATGCATTTTTCCTTCTGTCTGGTATTAGCGGGCTGTGGGTTAAGTTTTTACGAAAACGAATTCCTTTTATTACGAATGAGCCCAGTCGTATATTTTGAGGTAGTCACCTTCCATGCCCAAGCCGTTCAAACCGTCCCTGAGCCCGGAGATACGACTAGGCGTTTCAGTCTTCAACGATTGCAGGTGTCACGAGTTTTATCAATAGGCTACATACGACGAAAAGCTGAAACGGGCGGCAGGGCGCCGGCAGGCGCCCAGCCACCCCCCCTCGAGTTTTGGCTAGCGACGCCCCTGGTAGCCACTCTGCATATTATGCTCCCACCTAAAAATGAGCACAGCTTGATATGTTCTGAGGTTCTTGACAAGGAGAGGTAATGTTAATTCACAACAATAATAAGTACAGTAGTCCCAGGGCATGGTGAAGCTGACCACCCTACTAGGTGAAAGGATTGCTAAGAGTGAGACTACTGTTGAGCGGGTCACCTGGGATGTGACCCTGGGTTGGCCAGGACTCATCTTCTAGTCAACCTCAAATCCCTTATTTTTGGATATGCTATGCCAAACGTTCGGTATAGCATCAGGTTGGAATAGCCTATGGCAAAGGCCAGCTAGCCTGAGCCAAGTCATGAGCATGTGTAGCAGCCTTTTCGTACTTTACTAGTCGGATCAGTAGGCTACAGTAAGCCCATTTTGATAAACAAATACATACATGGTCGAACAGTGGGGCATGCATGCAGAGTGGACACACACAATCACCATTGTTTCCAGTGTTAGTACTGGCTAGTAAATCATACTTCCCCAGATCAAGGAAGGGCTGCGAATTGTCCTCAAGGTGAGAGGCCTATGTCCCCGTTTACAGGTCCGGACGTACGGGAGTCGACCACTGTGGGGGGAATTAATGCGATGGCCTGAAAATCTTGTCACACGTTTAGTGTGGAGAGAATGGAACGGAACATAGATCATATACTTCGGCGCAGCTTGATTTGGGTCTCGAAAGAGCCATCCGACCTTAACCGCGCGACCTTATACGTGCCAACAACCCGTGCAAGTGCCCTATGAGCTTTCTTTTGGGACAAAGTATAAACTCTGAAATTTTATCTGTAGGCTACTATCCAGAAATATTTGCGATGTATATATCACCCCCTTCCCCATCCAAGTCGAGACTAAACCTGGGACTCAGTACGAGCGTGGTATCATCTAGTGGCGTGATTTTGAAGCACACGTATGAGCAAGCTCAAAATAGATCTTAACAAGAAAATCAGACAGAAAAGTATTTGGCTGGTATGAGAATTAAAAAAAAATGCAGATAAAATATTGAACAGTAACTATGTCTTTCAGTATTTTTGTTGATCCTTGTGTAAGTTTTGCCAAACAATCAGCCATATTGTTCAGGAAGAAAAGGTGTGTCCAGTATGCTACTGTATGCAGGCTAGTCCACTGAATGAATCATGAGCAGGTGGGATTGACTGACACGTTGTCATAAGGTCGATTCAGTTTCACTTGGTCGTGATTTGCAAAAAGAAAAGGCACTTCACAATAGTCATTCCAATCGACTGGTAATGGTCTTTCCCCTTTCGTGGTAATGGTTTCATTGCCGAGCCTTAATTTAGGCCTTGTGGCCATAACTAGTTAATAGTGTCATTTTGTTCATGAACACAATTAAATGAACCTGGACCTATCTGCCGCCATATCAGTCAACTCCTCTTGGGTGCCATGGCACATGGAGAAACTGGCGCAGGTGGATTGGCGTCTGGTGAAGGCTGTCTCCCTCGAGTCAGGATTCTAGATAATTTGATTGTCTCTGTGAAGGAATTTCCTCGCTTTCTTAGAGCTTTTCTAAAATGGACAAGTGCCCCGGTACTACACAGCCCCTTAGAAATCGCTGTGTCACCTGTTAAGCTAAATGAAGAATTTAGAGAGTGGGGTTCCTATGAGTCAAGTTGAAGAGGAGCTTAAGTTCATTGTTTTCGGCGTAAAATTCTGTATTTCCTAACACTGTACCTTTTCCTTTCCAACTGTCGTAAACTGTAATGAAACGGGCCAACACCCGAGTATTTCATGTTATCATACGCCTTTGTCAAGTTCAGCTCTCCTGGTGGATTAAAATACGATTGGAAACGCTACTGCTGGTTGACACATGAAACTCGACCGAAAACTCGAGAATTGGTAAAGTTTAGCCTAGATTGTAAAAAAAAGCTAAATAAAAGAAAACCGTGGCAAGCTAAAGTAATAATGAATAGCCCGAAAATAGCCGTAACATCAGCCAGAAACCCTAGCTTTGGCGAAGAGTTTCAGGCGTCAGTTCATCGGCTAACACTCAAAATGCCCACGATCACAAGGCCGACGACTCAGAATGCCCACTAAAACTACCAACAACTAAAAATGCCCTCGACCCAAAATGTCCACGGTTCAAAATGCCCACGATTCGATTATTTGAGATGTTCAGACCGAAGTAAACTTGAATTAGCGGTGAGCGGGCAACGGTAGGAAAAGACCGAGTATCAGAATGACGATGACCGTACGTTGAACTTGTATGATCTCAATTATAATACTGGTAAAATATGTGCAAGAAATTTCGAACAGACTGAGTCCCAAACAGCGGTCTTAAAACTGATATTTTTAATTAAGGCATAACTCTTACCTTCATGATGCTAGTTAACTGGAGGATTTGGATCAAGTGGTTTTGTTTTCTGTGTTGGCACAATTTTACACGACATTGCTTCTGTATTTTCACGTAAAGAATTCTGGACTGATCAAGAAACAATAAAATAATTCCTTTCAAAACCTTTTCCGTGATTAATCCTATCCCTTGTAATCTAATAGTCCATGTTGTCCCAGGAATCCCCAGGATGATCTTGCCCTCCCCTGTTGACAGTTTCTGCCGTCGGCATTTTCAACCAAGACGATATTAGCCACCTCTGTGACCATTTTGAACTGTCGGCATTTTTAGCCGCCGGTATTTCGGACGATTTCGATTTCAGGTGTTCGACCTGAGTCGTGGGCATCCTGAGTCGTGGGCATTTTGAGTCGTAGGCATTTAGAGCCGTGGGCATTTTAGTCGTGGGAATTTTGATCGTGGGCATTTTGAACCGTGGGCATTTTGATCGTGGGCATTCTGAGCTTGGGCATTGTGAGAGTGGGCAAAAAGATCGTGGTGATTTTGGGAACCACCCAATTCATCCGCTAGAAGCGATCGATTGGAAAATCTCGAATTGCAGGGTTCCAAACTCCCTTTTTCATCACTTGACATATAACAATTCCGTGACTCACAAGCTGACGGGCAACCGCCCCACAAGCCAACCGACACTTGGCAAAGATCTACCCGAAAACTCGCCCAACAAAAATCCAAAACAATCGAGGAAGGGGGACTGATGGACGGCAACTTGTACGGCAAAACACCTAACAATCATCATAAAAATATAACTATAAAAATCAGACACAAATTACTTTCAAATGTTTAATCTATTGTACATTCTTAAATTTATTTATAAGTATATCATGTAACCAACACTGGGATACGCGAAGGTTGCGCACTGAGTTATTATCAGTTGAGATCGTTACGATTCTATTACTGTTTTCACAACCCGGCGTAATAAGAAAATTAACTCCTCCCTCTTTCCGGAAGAGTTATGATTGTTAAAGTTTACTAATGTTCGTCGGGAGCATCATAAGTGATTATAACTGTCTATTAACTCCTCCCTCTTTCCGCAAGAGTTATGATTGTTAAAGTTTACTAATATTCGTCGGGAGCATCATAAGTGATTATAACTATCTGCTTAGCAGGAATTCCTGTCAGAATCTTGACGTCTATCCTCGCTATTTTCTACCACGATTAAGAGCTGGCTCGTCTTCTTATCCTCATAACTTGTAATAGCTTCTTTGGAACGCAGCCAAAGCCTGAAGCAGGCACGTGTTTCCTCTTGTACGGTTAGTCTTGTATCTCTGTGAATAGACTTTAGAAAAGGGCTTCGTGCCTATCGGTCTTCCCTCGCTTCACATTGAAATCTTCGATCATTGTTGAGTGACACTTTCAGCATTTTCTGAGAGGTTCTCCACTTTTCCGGTTATGTTGGGAACTCGCTCCGGTCACGTCTTGGTCGAGTTTTCAATCTAGAAGACCTCAACTCGAAATGCTTCGTGACGTGGAAAGTTCTGGTGGGCTGAAAAGTACAGAGTGAATCTGGAGGGAGGAGAGTGAATCTGAAGATAGGCCGATGAAATTCCTTATGCTTTCTGGTCATAGGGCTGGTAAGATACTTTTGGAGTTTAACCCCCCCCCCCCCCCCCCGCCGCCCCCTGTTCATGGGCAACTGGGCCAGATTGCCCATGAGTTAATTTTGTTACCCGTGACTGGTATCAAATCCAAATTTGGTATACTTTCGGATTTATCGGTCTAAGTGCGTTTTTGTGAGTCTTGACCCTCCTCCTCCACCCCACCCTCCCCGTTAATAGGCAACTGGGCCCAGATTGCCCATGAGTCAAGTTTGTGTGCTAGATGTGCATCTTGATGGGTCCTGACGTCTAACCTCCAGAGACGTGTCAAACTTTTTACTTTTACACTCCACGTCTGAGTGCTTGCGCACTTGTTCAGTATTGAAGTAACTAAAGCAGTCGGCTTATAATTATCATAAAAAGTAGGCTACCCCGCACGGTTTTTCGGTACTGGAACAAATATCTCCTCAATAATACCATTCATGATAATACTTCCCGGAAGAAATCCGTGAACCAGAAAAGCATTGAAAAGATTCACAAGGATTGTGGACTTCTTTTCTGTAAGGTGGTGTTTTTTTAATACCAGCTTTTAATCAAAACACACTGTACATATGTATCTCACATTACCGCAGATGCATGTACATTTTTCTACTGCACTTATGCCCTTGGGCAGTGCGTAATAAATCATTCATTCATTCATTCGTTCATTTTGTTATTGTATGCAATAAAGGACACTTCCCCTCATTTTGCAATGTCTTCCACCTACTACATGGACGACGTTACCAAACAAGCTATACAAGTATTTAGATAACATACACAGCATAATAATGAACATTTAAAAAAAAGCTTTAAGGTGATAGACTCGAAACAGACTCATGAAGTCCATCAATTTCCCTGAGTAAACTTCCAAAGACCTTACTTACGGCTCCCTAGACTTTACTCTCGACTTTACTAGGTTGCAGCTAGGTTGCATAATTGAATGACCTTCAAAGTTCTGTTCGATTGCGTTTGTATATCCGCGGTTCGAAAAGGAGTCATATACACGGATTTATAGAATTCTGATTGATTGATTTGATTTATTGTATAATTCAGGTACAAAATTTCGTGGTTATCCAACCAAATTGTTTGACCTTTGTCAGGTAATATATACAACAATTGTTAAAATCGAATTCGTGTTCAAAATAAAAACAAACCATTGAAGTCAACACCCAAAAAAAAAAAAAAATCTAACAAAATAACTAAAAAAACATTATTGTAAAAATCCACAAATTTCGGAATGAAGCTATTACAATATCTTTCCCGGTTGCATGCGATCGGCATGAGCTTCGGGACTTTGGTGGAAACTTGACTTGGTGGCCTTGGGCGTTCAACCTCAAAATCAGGGGGTAAAAGGGATCGGAGAGTTGGGTGTTCAAGGAGTTTTAGTCCAAAATTTTGACACAACTTCTGCCTCCTATTAGACAACGCATCCAGTCCAAATAAAGAAAGGAGGCCAGAGTACGGGATTTTAGGGCCCCTGTGCACAATTCTTAGGGCACGTTTCTGAATATTCTCTATACGATCAGATTCAGCCTTCGTAATACCATAGTGCCAAACTGGACAAGCATACTCCACCAGAGGACGAACAAACGTACAATACAGACGCAACATCTTTTTTTCAGGGACCTTAAATTTAGTGAGTGTTTTTAACATAACAATAGACGCATTAGCTTTTCTAATCATGCTATCAGTGTTTTTCTTCCACGACAGATCAGAAGAAACAACCACTCCAAGGAGATTAATTTCCTCCGAGAGGAGGCCATCATCCAACTCAGGGTGAAAACTTGGCTCATCCGATAAAAAAGAAAAAGTCAAAACCGTTGTTTTATCCGCATTTACAACCATATTTGAATTTTTTGCTTCCGTTGCTACATCCTTGACTATTGTCATTGCTTGGCTTTTAAAAGATCGATGCAGTACTTCCACAAGCGACAAGTCGTCCACGTACTTCCATCTGTCATCAGCATCAATAGCAACATCATTTATCATAACCAAAAAACAAAGAGGTCCCAACACGGTTCCTTGTGGGACACCACAGTATATAGCACTAGTAGATGAATAAAGACCTTTATATTTTACAACTTGCTGCCTTTCCGTTAGAAAACCGCGCACAATTTTTATAATAAAATCCGGAATATTTTTCTGTCTCAGTTTTTCCAATAAAATATTATGATCAACTAAATCAAAAGCTTTTTTAAAATCTATTGCAATCAAATTTAACCACTTCCCAGGAGAATCCAAATTTTTCAAAATAAAATCAATCAAGCTAACTAGGTAATGCGTTGTGGAAGTTTTTGGTAAATTCCCAAATTGTTTTTTATCAATCATTGAAAGGAGGTGTTTTTTCAGCCATGTTGCAACAAATGATTCATAAATCTTGCTGAAAACTGAAGTCATAGTAATTGGCCTCACTCCCGTAAAATCATTTTGACATCCTTTTTTTGGGATTGGGGTGACAAAACCAAGCTTCCATTTCTTTGGATACTGGCCAGTTTTGGAAATCATATTATAAATGCTCTGAAGAGGTACAGCTAACTCCTCTGGGAAAGCTTTTATGAGTTGAACTGGGATGTCAAAAGGTGTAATTGATGTTTTTTTCAGTTTTTTTAATTTTGAAGCAATCTCAGCCTTTGTTAGCTCTGGAACTGACATACCAGAACCTTCACTTTCATCTTCTGGAGTACTTGCAGGTGTCGGTCTTAAAGGTGGGTAAGTTTGTACTACAGCTATCAGATGAGCATTAAGGGCATTTGCCGTTTGTTCTGGGGGCTCATTAACATTAAAATCAATATTTTTATGTGATTTTCCAGTCATGCTTTTTATTTTCTGGTAATATTTTTGAGGTTTTAATTCACATAGATCATCAACTTCACGACCATACTGTTCCTCCGCTCTCTTCAATTTATTTTTGATTTTATTCCGCAGTTTATTAGCTTGTTGTCGGTCACCCGCTCGAAACAAAAATAATTTCTTTTTAATCAAATTTGTAATCTCTTTTGTTACATAAGGCTTATCTGAAGAACAAAATTTCACCTTTTTTTCTGGGAAACATTCATCAAAACATGTTTTTATTTTTTTGTGAAAAATCTCTGCTTTTTCATCAGAAGTTGGGGACTCCAGAACTTCAGTCCAAGTCTCACGCGTAATCCAATCACCAAACGCAAGCAAACCACTATCGGCAATTGGACGAGTAACCACTTCTGTCATCGAGTACGACACTTTTATTTTATCAAGAGGCTTCCATTGCATCATAAAATGATAGCTTCCACCCAGTGCTGGTAGAGCTTCAGGCGCTTGGTAATAATCTTTTAAATCAGATAAAATCACATCGAGACACGTATCACCCTTCGTAGTAAAGAAATTTACAAGGCTTTTTAGGTTTAATGACGATGCAAGGGAACGTGTATTTAAATCATTTCCATCACCAAAAATACTTAGCGCTAAAAGTGGATATTTTTTATGAATAAAATCCGCAGATGCTTGAATCTTTTCCCAAAACTCTTGTTTTGCAACAGCACGTTGTCCGGGTGAAAAATAAAAAGTGCAAATCGCTACCCCCGAATACGGTCGAGGGAGTCGTTTAGGCCGAATTATTATCCAAAGAATTTCATCATTTTGGTCTAAAAAAGGAATATCCATCTGCTTCGGGTTTAAACTTTCATGAGCCAGCATCATAACACCTCCACCTTTTTTTCCAAGAGGATGATCATCGGGACGTAGTTTTATAAATTGCTGGAATCCATTTATATTCAAAAGGTTTTTATCCTGTCGATGCACCTCAGACACACAAATAACATTTGAATCAAGAATTTTTGCAGTCGTCTCCAGCTCTGCCATTTTTTCCAAATTTAGACTCTCTGCATTACAATAAAGAAAACAGGGGAAAATGTAACGCTTATCCGAAAACTCTTTACTTACAATTTTTACTTTCACAGGATTTTTTCGCGGTAAGGGGTTGGGAGAGGAGGGAATTGGGACTGATCCGACAGGAGGTAGAAGTTGTGTGATGGGGCCCTGAAACTCAGGGGGGCATGTGGTGGGGGGTAAGGAATTATTGGAGGGGGAAGTGAATACGGTTGGGGTCCCAGTAACCTCTGCGACGTCGGAGTCGAGTAATGGCCGTACCACTGTCGGTCCCAAAACTCGTTTCGCACGTAACTTTTCGTGATTACCGGGTTTTTCACGTTTTTTGGGACTTCAGGTGTTGACTTCGGTGGGTGCGCGTATTCGCATCTTTTGTCAGTACAGTTTAATCTACTACACAACTTAACGTGGTCAGTGCCACAGCTACTAGTCGTACATTTACCAGATTTAAACAATACACAAATATGCAGGAATCGACAGTTCTTTCCAAATCTGCAATAACCTGTTTCGTAGAACTTGCAACAAATATTGCTTTTCTGCAAAACACTGTCAGTAGTTTTAGTTGAAGCTGCGGCAGAAAAAAAATTCGGTTTTGAAGGATTATAAATAAATAACAGTGTGAAGCGAAGCTTTATTTGTAGCCATTTTCTTATCCAAACAGTCTTTCTCGAGGACTAGGTTGCTGAAACAAAACTGTTAAAGAATGAACAGAGCGAAACAAATTATGTAAAATTCATAAAATAAACTTCATCTTCTTCTGAATCATCTTCTGTTCAGGCTATTTTGTGCGTCACTCAGTCAATAATATGTTCTCACACGGAAAGCGTTCACAGTCGGTAATTGGTTTATGGTCACTTATTATACAAAACAGTATATTAATACATATATGTGTATAGTGACGATTGTACACTCACGGACAAACAAGCTTTACGAAGTCATAGGTGTCCCGTCACTAAGTTTTGGGATCCCAAAATGGGCGGCCACCCACCGTGAAAAGGGAGTTTCAACTAAATTCATTCACGTCTGACATTTCTCTTGGAATTCTATGGCTCGTTAGGATATCTTACGACGACTGAAATGGCCCTCGTGCTGCCTTCAGCTGGTCCCTATAAATTTTGAAGCAGCCCTAAAAGGAGTTTGACAGGGACTGTCATCACCTTAGTTTTTTCGACTTTTCTTTCAAGCCTCCAAAAATAGACAATGGTACTACATATCTTTGACTCTCTCTCAGTCACATCTATGACGATGGATTTTGAAAGGAAACAACACGAAAGGTGTTGGTGGGATTCCGAAGGGGAGTTTTCTTAAGTCGGGTCTTCACCTTCCGGAATCTGGGTTCCCAGATTTTCCGAGATTTTTTTTAATCTCTTCTGCGATACTTAAAAATTCCGGAAATCGGGAAGTTCAAAAGCCCCTTTTTTCCGGATTATTTTGATGTACTTTCGGACCGGTTCATATTCCAGATGCAATTTACAGAAGAAGTCAAGAATAATCTGGAAGCCCAGATTCCGGAAGTTCCGGGAGGTGAAGACCGGACTTTAGACTAGTGGATCCAGACAGCCGGATCGGGGATTTCTGCTCGTACCCCAGATTATGTGAACATGTTAACCCTTTAGCCACACCCATTAGTTAATTCTTTTGAGTCTTTAATTTCGGGTGTATCCCAGATCCTTGCGAGTATTTTTTAAACCTTTCAGTTTTATTATCTTTCTTGCTTGAAATTAGTTGCTTTTTGGAACGGGAGTTGGTGGTGCCCGAAATCTTATCTGGTCTGGACCATGGGTCACAATAGAGGGTGAGTATGTATGAAACAAAAGCTGAAAGTCGGATTAAGATTAGAAAGTCCAGGTTTCGATGCGTAGGCTTGTGGTAGTCCCGTTGAACGCCAATGGTTCAGCTCGTCATCAGCTTTCTGCTTTCAACCCCTCTAGTATTCCTTCCTGTTATATCTCTGTGCTGGTCTTGCGTTAGAAGGATCAGCTTCTCTTTCTTTTCCAGTTCCCAGAGGTAAAAGGGATATATCCTTCGTAGTATTCAGTTTGTAATTCAGTATGATGGGATCAGGATGAACATGTGGTTCCACGAGCTGATCTTTGGTCTATTGTTGCAGGCTACAAGTAAGAGGTCTCACTGCTAAAACCAAAGATGTTGTGAATAAATGTTTTATTGCCGGCCTACAAGGCAGAAATTAAAAGCCCGGTAAATGAAAAAAATTGAAGGGAACAAGTACTCAGTTACGATCGTTGGAAACTTCAGGGTATCATGATGCTATTTGAATTATCTATATTAAAATAGTTCCGTAATTTGATTCCGTAATATAAGATACGTGTTCAGGTGCGAACTCAGTCCGATAAGTTTTCACGTGCGAAAACTCGCATCCCAAATTCGCGTCACTTTACCAATTTTTTCCATTTTTGTTTAAAGTTTAACTGAAAAGCCAACTTATGTTTGTGTCATTTAACTTAATACACTGAATTATTTGGATTCTGCGAAGGGATTTTTCTATTTTCCACTATCTGCTCCAGTTATGACGTTCAGAATTTCTACGGCCGTCCCCACAACGAAAATTCTACTATGACGCAGGAAATTTTAATCTCAACACAAACGGGGCTTTTCTGTGGGCAGTGGTAAGATTGGTGAAGATTGCTTAATGCCTGGACCAAAACAAAATCATAAATCTTTCTCGTACGGCATAGGCCTACAGCAAAAATACAAGCGCATAGAGGTACCACAAATTCCACTATTTGAAAATCGATTATTCGTGAATAGCAGAACAACGAAGTAACGCATTTTCAGCGGGTCTTCGAGCCAATTTAAGTGAGTAAGTGATGGGTAACTAGATTGTCCTATCCCAGCCCTTTTCGGTTAAACTATTTAAAGCGATTTGTAAAAGTGGACCGAACCCGGTCACTGCGGAATGTAGAAGTAGGTTCCCACAAGTCTTGCGGCACGATAAATGTTGAACGGTTGAATGAATAATCCTTTATCAGCAATACTGCCTTCTAAATGTGGGTGCAAAAATAACGACAATAAAAAGAGTAGCAGGGGAAGATTGTCACGCAGGAGCAGTAGAGACGGCCAGATAGCTCCGCTTCAGCGTATCGGAAAATTCTTCCAGTACTCTATATGACTAAGTCCAAAACACGCCTGTGATCCTCAGGAAGAAGGAGTAAACGTCTCTGTAAACGACTCAAACTCAACGACTCAAATCCTGTGTCAAACAATCACGGCGATCTTTCGGAACAGCTGTGATACCGTTTCTCTCTTTCTTCCGCTGGTACCCGGAGATTTTGCATCGGCAAGGAGAGATAGTCATCAACAGTATTGTGAGGCATCTCCCCGAAACAAGTGCAGACGATTATGAAAAGCGTTTAGCCACACTGTTATAGCTTACTTTAGCATTGTTCAGAAACCTGTGCTATGAGTTTTGCATGTAATTGTTGGTACCGAGGTAGACTAGTTTAGTAGAACGACTTTACTGAGCCAAACCAGACATATAAACCTAGAAAGAGAGCATAAGTAAGCATAATATTCATACCACTCCCAGTTTGAGTAGCCTACTTCACATCATATTTATTTGATCTAAATTCAGTTACACCAATTCCCACTAACTTGATATCATTAGCCTACTTAACAAATAAACAAATTTACCTATCCGGGTTTCTCAATGCTTTGTTTAAGGAACAGAAAACTTGACTACGTCACTTTCGGCCGTCGAATCGCCCGGGGGGGGGGGCTTAGATAGATATACAGGGACATATTGTCGACAGGCCCCCCCTTCTTTGTTATCTGGAACCCCCTCCTTAGTGTTCCCCAAGCTAGCTGGCAGGCCCTTGCCCCTTATGCACTGTAATTATGCACTTATGTACTGTAAAAGTTCGCCTTTTTACCTGTAGACTAAAGACAAACGACAAACCGGCAAGGCGGCGTGCGTTCGATTCCTAGTCGCGGCACACAAACCTTTTGCTCAAAAGTCGAATTCTCGGAAACTGCCCGGAAACTGCAATGGTCGTAACGAGAATTTTTCTTACTCTCAATATCGACTCAGGGTACATTCTTGATGTCAGCTAGCTCCCCGAGTCAAGTTTTCTGTTCCTTTAAGGAATTTGCTTGTCTTCTTCTTGTTCTGTGGTTCATCCAGGGACTAGTAGGCTAACTGTGACTCATAATAAACCAAATCAACATAGATGATGGCTTATTTCTCATAAATATACATGTGTGTTCTTTACTGAGCAACATTATGTCGTAGAACTTGTCCGAGGTAGCTCCATCTGCTGTGTCTTACAGTATCGAAGAGTGGCGGCTGTCCCATAGTATTTGTGCCGGTCATTGATTACTTTTCTGTAAGGCCGATAGCTAACTAAGCAGAAAGTCAACCCTGTTCGTGGTCAGACCTGGACTTGTAAATCCGAATCCAATGTTAAGTCCGGTCTTCACCTCCCGAAACTTCCGGAATCTGGGCTTCCAGATTTTTCTTTGACTTCTTCTGTTGATTGCATCTGGAAGATGAACCAGTCCGAAAGAACATCAAAATAATCCGGAAAAAAGGGGCTTTTGAACTTCCAGATTTCCGGAATTTTCAAGTATCGCAGAAGAAATTCAGAAAAAAATCACGGAGAATCTGGGAACCCAGATTCCGGAAGGTGAAGACCCGACTTTAAACTTTTGCTTCATACAAACCCGCCATCTGCTGTAACAAGAAAAACGATGTCCGGCATCAAACGTTCTTGTGATACATAGCAACACATTTCAAGCGAGAAAGGAAATAAAAATGTCGACAGTGTTCAGCAGTACTAAGTGTTTGCCAGTTCATATCTAAAACTGACGAAAAAAGTTTTGGATATGAAAATATTATTGACGGTAATTAACGTCCATAATATGCCACTGTTAATATGCCATAAAACGGGAGTGACAAGCGATAAGCAAATAGTAAAGCAAATAAACGTTTAATGCATTTGAACTTTAGTGACTGTTTGTGATAGTTTGGTGGTAAGAACAGTAAAAATAGATAAAACATTTGGTTTTAGGCAGGGACAGCATTATGAGCCCGTCTTTTTTGCCGCCTTGAATGATCGAAGTAGTTTAATCTTCATTTGGCCGTCTCTTTCGCCGATTTTGCTGGCTGCATATCCGCCTTGGACGAACAGACGATTATCTTCTTTATTTACGGTTTAGTTCGTCGGCGATGATGGGACTCCTACCGTTTATGCCCTGCTCCTTAATCAAGCAGGGAGCCTTCGTGAGACATAAGGGCACTCTGGTTTTCTCCGTTCATTTGTTTGCTCTGTCCTAAAATAGGCAGAGGGATTGTACTTTGAGCTACAATCAAGTAGTCAACTATGGCGCGCAGCGTACGAACACAATGAAATAGTTGACGAACGAGTGAATATATCACCAAAATACCCAAGGGCCATGACGGCAAAAGCTACATAAATACATCAACAGGTTGCAATAAACAATAAACCCTAAACTAAAAATCTCATTCTGCGCTCAATCGGAAGCCCCAAGAAATACCCCAAATTTGTCACGCTTAGAAAATAATTCTCCTTCATCATCTCTATCATCCATTCTTCATTATATTCACTCTCTACAAATACCACGTTTCTTCATTTATACGATTCCACGCACTTTTTATTCACTCTCTCCAAATACCACCTTTCTTGATTCATACAATTCCATCGCTGCCGCACATAGGATAAAAGTTGGGACTGATCCTCCATTTTCCATTATCAATGCTTAGAAATATTGTCTGTGAGTATACTCCAGTCCACACCGAAGGCACTGGACATATCGCTGACCAATCGCTTGCTCGCCGTGTTTTGTACCTGTCGCGGTTTTGACTTCCGCGGTTTGACAGTCAAAATTTTTGCTTTGTCGTCATTGCTTGGATTTGATTTCGTGGGACGGATGTCGTTACTTTTCCCCTTTTTGGTTTGTTTATTTCAGGTGGACAAGTACGTCAAATGTGCACTTCAGTATTAAAAAATCAGATCGGGTATTTCGAGCTTGTATTATCGGAGTCAGGTACTTGAAGTACAAGTACTTGATTACAAGTACAAGTACAAAGTACACTGAGTACAAGTACACTGGGCATATTGGCCAGATTCCTCGGTTCCATGTCAGAGTAAGGGTTAGGTGCCAACCAGAACAAAATAATACTAGGGAGTAGCGCCAAGACTTGAAATAACTGACACACAGTCGATTAGCAGCGACACTAGCACCACTAGCGATAGTGAACGTCCCTACTGAAACTCAAACAGTTGTGCACCAGTGCTGGCTTCAATAACTTCATATTTTGAACACAGCAAAAAAAGATACAACATCCTCTGTTTCCTCGATGTGTGCAGACCGCATCTTAGATTTACTAGAAATATCTGAATCGGCAAGTATGTCTCGCTTTAAATGCTGCAAGCTTAGTGAGAGGCGCTATGATCATGGCCCGTTTGCGAAGCAAGGAAAGCATAGGATCTTGACGCTATTCCCTAGTGTTATTTTGCTCTGGTGCCAACGACGGTTAACTCCCGCCATATAAACGAAGCGAAAATCCAGTATCCAATCAGTTTAGCAAGGGAGCAGTCGGAAGTGTCGGAACGCCTCTAGAGGGTCAAATACCGATCTTCACTAGTAATATCAAAACTGCCTAGGGCGGATGCCTATGGCCTAGGGCGTCAGGATGGCCTACTACACATGCAGAACTTCACGGGTACATCATGGTTTCCCCAGGTCAACCACCCACTATAAGGCCAGCCCACTCTAAGGAGCTTTAAATAAGACTTATAACAATGACCTGTTGTCCGTAAATAAACAAAAGGTTTTATTAACTGGTAGGCCTACTGTACTTACAAAATAGACAACCTTTTGGTATAAAGAGCTGCTGGCTGGTCGAGGCCCGGAAAAGAAGTGTGGGTGTAGATGACTCATGCTCATGGCATGAGTCATAGTAAGTCAAAGAGTCACTAGATAGTGCAAAAGTAACGCGACAGTATAAAAGATTAAACATACTAAACAGAAAGGGAGTAGCACTGCCTAGCGGCGGCAGAAGTGCGAGGCAGGGGCGTCACGACTAGGGGGAAGGGGGGACGCCCCCCTCCCCCGAATGTTGTCGGCCAGTCGATAAAAATAGCCGAGTCGGCGCGAAGCGCCACGATTTTTCGTATAAACAGTCGATTTTTTTTCTTGGAAACAGTTGAGTTTCTTAAAAACAGTCGGTTTTTCGTACAAAACAGTCGATTTTTTCTTAAAAATATTCCATTTTTCTTAAAAATTAGCCGATTTTCGTCAACACAGTCGTTTTGATTTGCAAAAATAGTGGGTAAAAATTACCATCCAGTCCGTAAATAACTTGCACCCCCCCCCCCAAACATTTTGGCTAGTGACGCATCTGGTGCGAGGTGCAGATGGCACCACCGCAACATTGGCATAAAACCCTAATTAACCCGTAGAAACAAGTATTGTAAGCATGTACTGGAAGTTCATCGCCATGAAGTTCCCCCTCCCCAACCGTAAAGTACACAGACGCTGGCAGTGCAGACAGCTCCAAAGATCCATTCGATAAGAGAGAAGTTTACTTCCTTCCTTTGTGAGTACTCTCCACAGGAATAAAAAGAAAAAAATCATTTTCTGAATTAAGTTTACCTTTTTATCAAGTATTGAATTGGTTGGCCAATTAGGAATGTTATTGTATATATTATATGACAAGAAGAGAAATGTATAAATAAAGTAGGCATTGTTTTGAATAACAAAGATTTTAATTGAGGATGTTTTACTAAAGTTCACAGCCTTATCCTTTATTTCTGCTACCATGAATCGTCATTTTTTCCCAAAATTCAAGGCAAAAAGTTCACTTTCTACTTCCCGTATACCTTGTTTACTAGTTGTGAGTCTTTAGGGAACTGTTCCATATCAGTAAATACAAAACATCAGCTCAGCCGAGCGTGAGCTTAGAGCAACATTCTGAAGACGCTGAATTTTGAAAGATTTTCCAAGAGGACCTGGAGGTGCTGTTGGAGCGCCAGAGTGCTGTTGTGCCAGCACTCTGGACAGCAAATAAGCTCAGTACACTAAGCAGTTGAACTGGATAGGAGTCGCTTGTGAGCTTTAGTACACCTCTGCAATACATCTCTCCAGTTATGGCGACAAACTAAAAGCTTAACACCGAATATATGTAAATAAATAAATGACAGCGGGTAGGGAGGGAGAAAAAACGCCAAGCGGACGGAAAACAAATTAAAAAAAATCGGAAGATGTCAATGGAAGTGGCCCAGGGGCGTCCTTGAATCGACCCTTGGATACCAGAATGTACTTTCTGCAAACACCTTTGTTTCGTACAGGGATTTAATAAAATTCCCCCCCTCTCCTCCCGCAAAAATCCCGACCCTCCATTTCTCCATAGAAAAATCCCTTTCCGTAGGGAAACCTTTTTTACCCCCGACACCCTTTGTAGGAATCCCCCTTCGATTACACTTCTCGTTGTGGGTGAGAGTATGAACGGGATTACTAGGGATTACGATCCGTAATCCCATTGAAAATTTAAATTACCCAGTCAAACGAAGTTGTTCGAACTTCAAACGAGTGTGTCTTAGTTGGGTTCCGTGCAGTCGAGCTATGTCAACTTTGTACCATGCAGTTCTTGGCTTTTGGAAGACGTCACTGGTCAAGCAATCAGACCACTGCAGTTTCGTCGGAGTAATGGTGGAGGTTGAACCGGCAGTTCGAGCTGCAGTTGAAACTGTTATAGCTGGTGTCGACGATTTTGAAGGGTGGTGGTGTTGGGGCTCGACAGAGCTTCCTGATCATAACCTGGATGAAGCGGGAAAAGTAGCAGCTTCGCCAGATGACTATGCAACCGCTTACAACAAAAGCTATAAAGATGCATCGTGAAGATATCTGAGCCATGCCGTCAGGATTGGAAGCACCAGACTATCCTTTAGTGACAACCAGAGGGATCCAGATGGAGAGGACCACAGGAGAACACTCTTTGCCGCACCTGCGACACGAATCTCCGCAACATCAACGCGTCCATCCAGTCCTTATGGGAAGATGTCTGGGAAGCGCCTTATATAAGAAACAACTGGTGACAACTATGCTTCATTGTCCTATATTCCTGTGGAGGTGCATCAGGAACTAATGGGGGGGGGGGACAAATATAGCAGCTTCGAGGACGACCGTATGAAGGCCTGTGAGCTGACTGAGAAGAGACCAGTCGAAGTCGTATAGAATCTTGGTGGGATAAAGAAGAATTCAAAGCAGGACAGCTTTGAGGACGGATTACTGAATAAACTGACCTAGAGCTTGTCGTCATTCGCTAAGCATTAGTGCTGTCTGTCTAGTCGATTAGTCGTAATGAATGCTGAATTCGGCTAAATAGTCACGTTCAAATGTACGGCTCTTCAAATGATCCGCGTGCAAGAAAAAGGGATGAAGTGGCGGAGTTCAAATGCACGGTGCTTAAATGAATGACGCTCAAACAGGTGTTACTCGTTCAAAGTAATTGTAACCTCTAGATCGTTGGTCCGTGGGTCGGGGTGTATGTACATAGCGATCCCAGTGTCTGCTGGTATATTGCTCTGTCCAGCTGTTGCTGTTATAGACACATTCATATGAGCAAGGACGATTAAACTTGCACGCGTATAAAGGCCCAACCCAGTGCTCTAAGAAACCTTCGTTTCTCGGATCCAACCATCCCTGTGGGTGGATGAAGAGGGAATACTCTATATGGCTAAGTCACAAACACGCCAGAGACCCTCAGGAAGAAGGAGTAAACGTGTCTGTAACGACTCTGACTCAACGACTCAGATCCTGGATCCAACAATCACAGCGATCTCCGGGAGCAGCTGTGACACCTTTTCTTGTTTTCTTCCGCTGCTAACCGGAGATTTTGCGTCGGCAAGGAGATATAGCCTAGTCATGAAGAGTATCCTAGATCTTGTGACACGTCTAAGTTACGAACGAGTGATCCAATTCGAGTAAAACTTGATGGCTGGGAGCAGCAGATGCCAAGATATGCAATTTCTGGGTCTGAACCGCACCTGGCTACGGTGGGTGGAGTCCCAGGAATCGTGTGACACGCGTAGGATCAAGCGGATAGAGGGATCGCTTGAAACTTCGACTTTAAACATTATGTGCCCTAGATCTAACGTTTTAGGGGCGGAGTTGGAGGGAGGTACTAATTTCGGAAATGCTCCGATTCGGTTGAAGCATGATGGTAGAAGCAGGTGCCCTAGGTGTGTCCTTTATTTGCTTGTAGCGCATCTAGTCCAGAGAGGCGGAGTTTGAGGGGAGGAGTAGAGGAGTGAATACTCTAGATGCGCTACTCTTGAGTCCGAACCTCGTCCGTCCACGATGGGGGGCGTGGAAGAAGATCCCGAAAATTTTGTTTCGCGCGAGACCAAACGGGCTGAGTGATTGGGATGAAACGTGGGCGGTCCGTGCCTTGATGTGACATTATGGGGCTCGGACTGGATCCGACTATGGTGCGGGTAGTTGGAAGGCGTTTACCGGACATTTTCCGGAAGTTCAATTTCAATGAGAGTGCGTGATTCGACTCGATTCAGTTTACAGTTCCGAACCGCCGACAACTTTTTTTGTGGGGGGGGGGGACTTTGTGACACCCTCTCATTTACTTTCATGTACAATTTTCCGTAACGATTTCCGTATAATCCCGTAGCTCTTGTTATTTGGATAGAGGAAAAGAGAAAGTTGCTTGCGTAAACAGACTGGAGATCCTTTTTTTGCTGGATTTGTTCTTAGTTCGAAATTTTCCGTTTATAGTGTTTGTGCCGTGTTTATTTCCTTTTTATTTCTTTTCTTTATGAATTTCTTAGTGTGGGGGAGAAAGGGGGTGCAAGGGAGGTTTTACTTCGTTAAAGGGTTTGGTTTTCACACGGAGGGGGGACTTTACTAGGGTTGGGACTTTTTTGGGGGCAGATTATTTTGCTTTGGGGGGGGGGGGGCTCGATAGCACCGAGGAAATCTGAAGATTGGAGCCCTTGGATCGGTAATTTTCACGCGAAGGGTATTTTTTTCAAACCGTCATATATCTGCGCGATAACTAGTGGCTGGGGCTCTGGATCGTATTTTTTGTCAATCACAGCAGCATAATCCTTCTGGTGTTTTCGCCGCGACTTCTTGCTATTAGCCAGAAGGCTTTCTGTGTTACCGTCGAAAACGCTGAAGTAGGATTTTCGATTTACGGCAATTGGATTTCTGTTTATAGTTCAATATCACAAGCTGGGTAATTCGGTTACGGAAAGGCTTCCCTTAGGGAGCTCTCAACCTGTTTCCTTGACGAGTTTAGGGGAATAGGCTGAAGAGGTTCGTGTCCTCATGGGGCGAAGATGGAAGATCCAGGGCCCTGAAGGTTCACTTAACAACACTGAAACATGAAATTAAAATCTTAAACTGGTTAGAAAATCCAATGAAAATCCATTGCTCTTTGCTCCGACCACAAGCTGGGTAGTTCGGATATATGTGTTCGGTTACGTTTAGTTTTCGAAACTGATCGTAATTTCCCGCCTTACTTCTGCTAAATTTCCGGTTTTGGTCGAATTCCGGGCGAACTACTTTTCCGGCAGAAAAATAAAGCACAAAAACGAATTCAGCGTATCTCCTTACCCCTACGTCGAACATCTAATCAACTTATAAGAAATTTTCCGGGTGCAGCCGGATTCCGGGCAATCTATATGTCCGGGTAAAAATTGATTGTTATATATACGGATTCAGAATCTCTTCGTACCTCTGAATCGAACATCTAATCCACTTCAAATAAAACTTTTACTCTCAACAAACTTCCCGTGTTCCCTTGTTTGCCCCTTTATTTGAACCCCCTCCCCACCCCTAAATGTAGTGCTGCACAGCCCATCTACGAACTCGACCTTTCAAAGAATCCTCACACCAAGTTTCATCAAAATATCTCATTTTCTTCGAGTTCTCGTGCTGAAAGTCGGTCAACTTTTGCGATGCCATAGGTATCCCTCCACTTACGTTTTAGGATCCCCCCCCAAAAGTAACACTGCTTGTGCTGTTTCACTTGGCCGAAGCGGCCGGGTTGAAGCTATTATCGGTTTGACGAGGAGCGGCAGCTGGTGTGGTCGGTTTTTGATCCGTCATAACCGTTTGCCAGAATGTATTTTCACACCTTTCTGTCTAATTAGAAATTTCGTAGAAAATGTTTTTGTTAAAGTGATCTAGAGTGTTGGAGTGAAATTAAATATACGTTGAGTCAAGAAAATAAAATTTAACTAGCTATTATATTATATTTAAAGGTGCATAAAAACCGCTTGGTTTTCTTTTCGCGTGAATCATTCTTTTGTTTATTCCTCCTCTCGGCAGGTAAACAGTGAAGAGTTGATTGCGTCCTTGGCTTTAGGGCCCTTTCTTCCTCTAAAATAAGGCCATCGGAACAGACGCTATTTAGGGAAGGGAAGCTAATTTGGTGTAGGAAAGGCGCGAAAATTTCCGAAGCAATAAAGTTTGAAAATGGGAAATGAGAAAACAAGTTGCCCCATCACCGAATTTCTTGTTAGGCGTTAATAATGAATTTTTCTATGAGAGGAGAAGTTTTTCATGACACTTGCCCTTCGGCCAAGTGCCAGACAGCGATCGCAATTTCTGTCCGTCCGTCGGTCTATCTGTCTGGTTTTGCTAGTTCGCGCGGGCACTTCCACATAAGCTACGATGATGAAACGTGGTAGGCGTATCAGGACCCCAAAAGATTAAGTTGGAATTAGTCATTTCCCAATCCGACCATCATGGGGGGAGTAGAAGGAGGGGGATCGAATCCGAAGCTTAAGATATTTATAACTCTTGAGCGGGTGATCGGATAATAATGAAACTCGAATTTAGAAAGACCGCATGTCTCTGACGACCTACGTTAAATCCGGACCGAATCCGGTGACTTCGGGGGGGAGTTGGAGGGGGGAACCAGAAATCTTGGGAAACGCTTAAAGTGGAGGGATCGGGATGAAACTTGGTGGGAAGAGCAAGCACAATTCCTAGATACCTCATTGACATAACCGGACCGGATTTGGGCACTATAGGGGGAATAGGGGAGGGGAGGGGGATTCTGATGATCCCGCGAGTTCGGCACTCTTGGTGTACTAGGACGATGAATCTGGGCTGGCATATCAGGGACTCGAACAAACTGACTTGAGAATAGTCGTTTGCATGATCCAACCATCGTGGGGGAGTGGAAGGATGAGGAATACCTATATGCTCCTCAGAGAAAGGGGAAGCCCGCTGTGGTTCAAAGAGAGTCAAACAAGGAAGATGCAAAAATAAACGTAGTGCCGTTATGCTGGATAAAAATGACAAGGGAAGCGAGGAAACGAAAGCGGATGAAACGATTAGTTAGGTAGAGATCGTGAGACATAGTAAATCTAGGTTAGACGGGTTTGATCCTTTAGTGAAATCCTTTAATAATAAATGTCACCAAATTAAATATCGAACAAAAGGGAGATCAATGAGTTATATCGCAGCGTAAACTAACACACAAATAAACCAATTAAACAAAAGGTAAAGCGAAAATTGACGAACTACCAAATCTTTGTGCTTTCTTTAGGAAATGACTGGGATCAACACTTTGGTTTGTTTCTTGACTATCGGTTAAATGCTGAAGTAGTTAACCCAACGTGGTTTTCAAAAGTTTATATTCCAAGAAATTTTTGTGTCTGAAGTGATGACGCAATCAGTAATCTCATAGGTCTGGCTATATCCCTCAGCGATGAATTTTTTTCTTATCAACAGGAAGGAACACTCCTGTTCCAGTTGGACCCCCCCCCCCCCGCACAAACAAAAAATTACAATTTCAAATTTTCCGCTCTTCTAAGAACACTATTTCAGGATTCGTAAGTGCTCATCCTGTTGCTGTGATACGAATTGACGAAAATTGGTCTTCAAATGTAACAGCTTTAAAGGACTACGTCATCGATGTACTCCAGAATTCGCTCAGGCTCGTGAGCCAGGCCGGACTGGAGGAGCAGACATCACAGGAAAATATGGAGGCGCTGGGACGTCATTATTTGGTTATCATAATTGGAAATGAGACGTCCTCTGACGAGCAGGAACAAAGCAAATTGGGTAATTACATTATCTTAATACGACGGCCCATGTTCCATAACTTTATTGTCTTGAGTAGAGGTGCGCGAAATCAGATCATTATTACAAGGCTGATGGAGGCTTTCACTTCGCGCCTCTTACTTCACACACAAGTTTTGGTACTGAAATCTAACTAAACCGAAACTGTCGACGTAATTTTGAGACCGAAAACATGTCGTCCGGATGCATGCTATCTACAGCTTTTTTTGGGATCCCAAAACGTTAGTGACGGATACCTATGACATCGCAAAAGTTGTCCGTCCGTCCGTCCGTCTGTCCGTCTGTACGCACGATAACTCTCGAAGGGATTGAGATATTTTGATGAAACTTGGTGGGAGGATCCTTTGGGTCAAAGTACAAGTCAAGGTCGAAGATGGGCTCTGTAGCTCTATATTTAAGGGTGGGGGAGGGGTTTCAAATTAAGGGGCAAACAAAATATTTTGAAACAGCTAATGTGATAGTCGATTATGGGGTAAGAAGACATGCTGAACACGATGGTGAAAACCATTTTCTCGCCGGACCAATAGTTCGCCCGGAATCCGGCCAAAACCGGAAAGTTCGTGAAAAGTAAAAGTTTTATTTGAAGTTGATTAGATGTTCGATTTAGGGGTAAGAAGACATGCTGAACACGGTGGTGAAAACCATTTTTTGACCGGACAAGTAGTTAGCCCGGAATCCGGCCCAAACCGGAAAATTTGTTCAAAGCAAAAGTTTTATTTGAAGTTGATTAGATGTTCGATTTAGGGGTAAGAAGACATGCTGAACACGATGGTGAAAACCATTTTCTCGCCGGACAAGTAGTTCGACCGGAATCCGTCCGAAACCGGAAATTTGTTAAAAGTAAAATTTGTATTTGAAGTTGATTAGATGATAGATTTAAGGGTAAGAAGATACGCTGAATCTGTATATGACAATCATTTTTTACCCGGACATATAGTTCGTCCGGAATCCGGTTGAAACCGGATTTTTTTTTTATAAGTTAAAGTTTTATTTGAAGTTGATTAGACGTTCTTTATAGGGATAAGGAGATGCGCTGAATTCGTTTCTGAACTATCTTTTTTTGGCTGGACAAGTAGTTCGCTCGGAATTCGGCCGAAAACGGAAATTCGGCAGAAGTAAAGCAGGAAGTTTCGATCAGTATCGTCTTAATTTTCTCAGATGATTAGCCTGGCGAAGACTGGATCTGGCGTAGAGAAGACGTAGTTGTCTGGGTCAAATATTAAATTTTTGGGATCCCATCGAAACCTTTGGTCTTGTTTAGATTTGTTGAGCCGCACCGACTTCATTGTCCGGTATGAAATTCCACGGGAACTCCATTCCCCAATGCTCGGGACCTCCTCTTTTCCCAAATGTTCAGTTTAACGGCTGAAATCTTGACCAAGCTTCAATGAACGATTTTGAAACGGTAACTTTCAGCGCTTTTTCGTCCGAGCCGAGTTTTTGCCAGTAGCGCAACGTGGAATTCGCCAAAAGCTTCAAGGTTCGCCGGCAGCTCTTTCACACATAGAGTCATGAGGTTTAATGGTGCTGTTTTTCGTTTTGGAAGACATGGTAGGCCATTAGGTCTATCTTCAGTTTTGACGTTTTTTATTTGCTTGGTTTACTTTTTAACTACGGCGCGTTGAGTTTTCAAATATTTGGCGTCCAGCCACCGCGCCGGAGAACGGGAAAGCATCGACAAGCACTAACAAGAAAATTGCTAACTTCAAGTTAAAAGTTTCGAAATGTTTTCAGAGTCATTTCGTCCGCGTGAAATGATCATTTCTAGTAACAGTTGTGTTTTAAAGGGATTTGCATCCGATTCAATGGCTAGGTACGGATCCGATCCTCGATTTCATACTGCTGATTCTTAAAATGATATCAAAAAGCTCAAATCATAAATGGATTATAGTTCAGTAATCGAAGGTGACGAAAAAGCACCAGTAGTATAGAAAGGGGGGAGCTGGCCCAAAAGTCCCCCCAGTTCAAACCCCCATATTAACACCAATTTCTTAAATTTTAACATGATTTTTTCCAAATAATCCCCCTTTTTATAGATATTTTTATTTTCTTATTTTACCAAAAAAGGTCCCAAGAAATAGGAAATATTACCCTTTAAACTACTACTTTTTTACATTTTACTGAGTAAACAATTCTACATCAACATATTGGTCAGAGTTCTTATTCACTCTCATAATAGGCTGCAAAACCAGATTTTTCTTTAAAAGTAACTCATCAGCAATTGCATTATATCTCTGTGGTATAAACAAATCACAGGCTTTGTTATTATGATTAATAACCACAACCAGCTTATCACCATATTTTGTCTTAGCCATTCTCATTTTAACGATAGCATATTTCAATCCTAGAACTAGTTCTTCCTTCCTGATAGTATCATTGAATTTATTCATTCTAATTGTTGACAAGACTTTCTTTAGCGACTCCATTTATTAGCGGCTGATTTTATTTAATAAAAATCCCAATCGCTTGAAACATCTGGTAATAGAAGCCAACCACCTTTATCACATAAATGCGATAGATAGAGACGCAGTACTGAGTTTGCGTGATGATGTGATGATTACCGATTTTGAACTTCATAAAATATTTTTGCAAAACCCCACACCCCCAGACTTTGAAGAATAGTTGCGTTAAGCACACGCAAAGCAAAATATGGTAATGGCTATTAGTCTGGGGGGCCCCTGAACAGGGAAACTCCGAGGAGTTTTTTGAATCGCTACAAACTGCCGTCAGTAGGATTCGATCTTGCGAGGTCTGTGGAATGTCAAGTTAGAACGGGCCAGTGCGCTAACCGATTAGACCACGGGGTCCTCTTTCGACTGGCCAAGCTTATGTTTTCTGATGTGATATGACTCATCGGAAATAGTTGCAAAACCTCTCGCCTCCAGACAAGTAATACGGAAAGTTAAGAGGTGCGATGGAGTTGCACCCCGAGTTTTTGGTTGTTGTTGTTGTAGTTGTGGTTGTATTACTTGTCTGGAGACGGCTCCGACTTGAGGAGTTTTTCCCCCGCCATCACCCCCTACTAACAGAAATTGCTAGCAGTGGGATTCGATCCGATGACACAGAATAGCAGGGTCAATTACGTTAGCTAGACGCTAGACCGTTACACTGTCGGAGCTAGTTATAATTTTTTGTTGAAAGTTTTAAGATGAGAAAACTGGAGACAATTAGGCTACGAAATTAATGGTGGGTACTGGTTATGAATGATGCAGGAAATTATTGCGCGTAGAAACTGGATCTGAGAGTCGGAGCACATTGAACGTTTTATGAAGAGAATACCAGAGAAAATTATGCTTTGCGTCACGAATCAATGTTTGTCTGAATTCATCCACCACCCCAAGGGCCTGGGTGAGGGGTTGGACACTAGTGTACCACAGTTCCAGGAAGAGAAGGTGTACTGGGTGGTGAGGGGTTACTCACTTGGACAAAGGTGTACTGGGTGGTGAGGGGTTACTCACTTGGACAAAGGTGTACTGGGTGGTGAGGGGTTACTCAGGTACTGGTTATGAATGACGCAGGTAATTAATGCGTATATGAATATGAGGATAGAGTTTTCAATCTTATGAAAGCAATATACTACACTTTGGGTAATTTCTCTTGATTTATTATGGAATTATTTTTACAATATTTATATCCATTTAAGCAAACTTGCTTCATGTATTTTTCGCGAGGAAAGAATTTAAATGTTTTACGCATTTCCCCTTCACGTTGAATAACCTCTTCAACCGTTAATTGTCCGCATTTTAACATCACTGACAATTCAGTGTAAAAATTATAAGCGGTTTTATGCTCTGATTTTCTTTCTGCAATGTTAAGATGTTTTTCGATTATTTCAATGATAACAGCACCCAAACTTAAGGAAGCTAAAGGCAGTACTAGAAACGCAGACATTCCTGCAGCTGAAAAGAGGAATTTGGATAAAAGTAAGCTATTACTTATATGATTGTAATACTTGTAACTCCTTCTATGAATAAACATCATCTTTTC
>JAKZAO010000003.1:2178363-2274814 GCA_023053555.1 Branchinecta lindahli
AAAAGCACCCATGCCCAAGGCAAATTGAACAAGCTTTTGAATAAAAGATCCTCCCACCTATTTCCCTATACGTAGTAGACTCAATCGAGAACAAGACCAAAGGTTTCGATGGGATCCCAAAAATTTAATATTTGATCCAGACAATCGGGTCTTGTCTTCGTCAGATCCAGTCTTTGCCAGATCCAGTCTTCGCCAGGCTAATCATCTGAGAAAACCAAGTTCAGATATACCTCTATAAGCCATATCTATTTTGACGATACTGATCGAAACTTCCTGTTTACTTCTGCCAAATTTCCGGTTTTGGCCGGATTCCGGGCGAACAAGTTGTCCGGGTAGAAAATGTGTTCTTCTTATCCCTAAATCGAACGTCTATTCAACTTCAGAGATGGGCGAATCCGATCATGAAAGGATTCGAATCCGAATCCGAATCCAGGGCTAGGTACGAATCCGATTCCGAATCCGAATCCACCATTTCATGCTGAGGATTCGAATCCGGATTCGAATCCGACCTTAGTAAAAGTTTTTGTCCAAGGCAAATAAGATGGTTAATTGTACGATATAAACCATATTTCTACGTTTTCATGTGTGGTTTTTTAAGTATGGGTACTATATATGGTATAGTACAGGAATGAATTTGGGCTCGTCAAGCAAAATACCTTAAGCCCAATGTGTACAAATTGGCAAAAGATTAGAAAATGGAGTGGATTCGTAAAATTCAGGGTTTGGAATCCGAGTCCAAATCCGAATCCAGCCTGACAAGCAGAAGATTCGAATCCGGACTCGAATCCAGCCAAAAGGACGAATCCTGGATTCGAATCCGAATCCGGATTCGGATTCGCCCATCTCTGTTCAACTTCCAATAAAACTGTTACTTTTAACAAACTTTCCGGTTTTGACCGGATTCCGGGCGAACTACTTGCCCGGCAAGAAAATGGTTTTCACCATCCATGTCTTCTTACCCCTAAATCGAACCTCTAATCAACTTCATATAAAACTTTTACCTTTAACAAACTTTCCGGTTTCGGCCGGATTCCGGGCGAACTACTTGTCCGGCGAGAAAGTAGTTTTCACCGTCGTCTTCAGCATGCCATCTTACCCCTAAATCGAACATCTAATCAACTTCAAATAAAACTTTTACTTATAACATACTTTTCGGTTTTGGCCGGATTCCGGGCGAACTACTCATCAGAGGTAGAAACCCTCGGCCAGTTTGACAATTTTTTATCTCGGAAGCTGAATATTATTTAGCTTTATAGTCTCATAATCTCTAAGAAATCGTTATAACGAATTTAGTATAATTAAGGGCGTTTGTTTATTGTGATCTGGTTTACATCCTTAATTCTTTGGACTTACGGGAAATAACAAGAAAAAACAGAAAACAAAATACTCGAAGAAACCGATAATGCAAATAATTAGTTTTATTTTTCTACACATTTTCCATGTGCCTGCTACAATAACAAGAGCTGAAAGCTCATATGGCACTTGCAAGGCTGGGTCAGAGGATGAAAGTAGGAATTCGTCAATTTGTGGGTTTGTTTTGATCATTTGTAATCAAAACTGTTGAAGTAAACAAGAGCTGTAAGCTCATATGGCACTTGCATGTGTTGAGATGTTTTGTTTGATCAAAAGTATTTTTCGACTTTGTGGTTAAAATGCGCACTTTAAGGGAGCTAGATAAAAAGTATTTTATTTTTGAACTTGGGTGTAAAGATACGCACTTTAAAGGCGCTAGAAATGCATCTGTATGCAAAACCCTTGAGGCAAAAACGATCACAGGCCTTTAGGGATCCTTGATGTATACCGTTTCGTCAAAAGTTTTTTTTCGCTTTTCATTTCAAATGCGCACTTTAAGGGTGACAGAAATAAATTTTTAAGCAGAACCCTTGTGGCACAAATGATCATGGGTTGAGATGTATTGTTTGAAATAAAGTACTTTTCGACCTGGCCGTTCAGATTCACACTTTAAGGGAGCTAGAACGTCATTTGCAAACAAAACCCTTGAGGCAAAAATGATAATGGGCTCATGGGAATCATGAAAATATGAATTTAGTTTAAAAGTATTTTTCTAAATTTGCAGTCAAGATTAGTACTTTAACGAATGGTCGGGTTTGGTAAGTGGTCATTTTTGAGTCAATCTTGTCAAATCTCTAATATTACAGCCAAGTTCCATCGTCCTAGATTATCTGGAAGTACCTTAAATCGTGATCACCGGAATCCCGGACCTCCCCCCCCCCTCAAACTTCCCCACAGTCGCCGGAGCCAATCCGGTTCCGTAAGTGTTCATCCAGAGCATCTGTTTGTTATTCCCACAAAGTTCCATCCCGATCTCACCAGTCTAAGTCGGTCACGTATTTTCGCCCCCCCCCCCTCAATTGCTGTCGGATCTGTCCGGACATGAAAAAGATCAACAGAAACATGTCCTCTCTTCAATTATCAAATTTCACTCAAATCCGATCAGCCGTTTCAAAGTTAGGCTACGCATGACTCAATATTCCGGATTCCCCCTCCCGTTACTCCCCCCACGGCTATCAGATCATGTAAATTTTTCTTTATAAGTCAGTTTGATCGGGTCCCTGATTCGCCTCCCAAGATTCGTCGTGAAAATCCCCAAAACCGCCATAACCGGAATTCTGGGAAACTCCCCTCCACCCCCCCCCCCTAATGTCATGATCCGTCCCAAATGTATAAACGATTTATCTGGAGCAGATGCTTGTTCTTCCCAGCAAGTTTCACTCCGATCCCTCCATTCTAACCGTTTCCCGATATTTCCGGTCACCCCCCCCAACTCCCCCATAGCTGTTTAATCCGGTCCGGACTTCAAATGGGACATCAGAGGTATGTCATTTATTCAGTTATTAAGTTTCATTCCAATCCGACCACCCACTCGAAAGTTGCACAGTACTCCAATTTTCCGGATTCCCCAGCCCTCCACCCCTCTAGTGTCCGGATCCAATCCAAATGTAGAAACGATTTATCTGGAGCAGATGCTTGTTCCTCCCAGCAAGTTTCACTCCGATCCCTCTATTCTAACCGTTTCTCGAAATTTCCGGTCTCCCCCCCCAACTCCCCAGAGCATTCGAATCCGGTCCGGACTTCAAACGGGACATCAGTAGTGTGCCATTTATTCAGTTATTAAGTTTCATTCCAATCCGATCACCCGTTCGAAAGTTACACACTACTCCAATTTTCCGGATTCCCCAGCCCTCCACCCCCCCCGGGTGGTCGGATCCAGTCCAAATGTATAAACAATTTATCTGGAGCACATGCTTGTTCTTCCTAGCAAGTTTCACTCCGATCCCTGTATTCTAACCATTTCTCGAAATTTCCGGTCTCCCCCCCCCCAACTCCCCCATAGCTGTCGCATCCGGTCCGGACTTCAAACGGGACATCAGAAGTATGTCATTTATTCAGTTATTAATTTTCATTCCAATCCGATCACCCGTTCTAAAGTTACACACTACTCCAATTTTCCGGATTCCCCAGCCCTCCACTCCCCCCCCCCGGGTGGTCGGATTGGGAAACTGAATGTTTCCAAGTTAGTCCGATCGGGTCCATGATGCTCCTGCCAAGTTTCATCGTCCTAGCACATCTGGAAGTACTCCAACTCGAAAAAGTGTGACAAAACTCCTTAATTTTCAGAATTTCCCCGGCCCACCACTCCCCCCCAGATGGTCGGATCGGGAAACTGATTACTTCTAGGTTAGTTTGGTCGGGTCCCTGATTTTCCTGCCAAGTTTCATCGTCCTAGCACATCTGGAAGTACCCTAACTCGAACATGTGGGACAAAAAAATTCGGACAGACCGACCGACAGACCGACCGACGGACGGAATTGCGATCGGTATATGGCACTTGAGCCAGAGGCTGCAAGTGCCATAAAAACAATTTGTTAGATCCATAGTAAAACTATGATCCCAGCCTCCCCATGTCGTGCACTTCCGACCCGCGCCACTAGATGACCCAGCGGTCGGATCGAGTCGTGTCTTCATCTTGGGTCTTGGGGGGGGGGTCTAGACGCAAGTGCTAGAATGCTTATGGTGCAACTCCTTTAACCAGGCGGTCGTTTGGTCGCCAGAGAACGTGACCAAGAAAAAGTCCGAGATAAAACACCTCTACTGTGCTTGTACACTAATCTTAGTTGTACACCAGTGGCGCCAGTTCGTATACCCTCGCGTGCGGCATCGTTTTTTGTACAAATCGCCGACAAACTGAGGAGCGATAGTTTGAACTTATTCAATGATCAAACAAAATAGGGATCCCTTTGAAGTCTGCAAACTTGAAGCTCAATCCCTTTCAGTATGGTTGCGCGGGAAACAGCTTTGAAACAGTAGTTTGACAAAAAACGCTCATTTCCAAGCCACATCATCTGCAAACGTCCACTCTCTTTCATTACATGTAGGAAAGGAAATTTCACACTGAACTAGGCAAACCTTCCGCTACGGTACGTTTGCGAAGACGCAACACAAGTTTCGTGTATGGAAAACCTACGCAACGCAGAAATGGGACACTTTTTAGTTTGCAGTAGCGCATCTCAGCCTGCAGACAATTCAAAACCATGTAAACTTCAACACATACGAACAAGAACAAATAGTCTGATAGAACCTCCGTCTTATCCGCATGGTCGTATTACAGAGTAGGAAGACGGAGGTTCTACAGGATTATTTGTTCTTGATACGAAACAATACCTATAAATAACATATATTATATATAAACGTATAATTATACAGTATTGAAGTATAAATAGAGATAAACCTCTCATAATTTGATACATTGTCCTCACTGGAACAAACAATTTCCCTTTCGTGTGGTAGGGAAGTCAGGTACGATGTTTGACAGCGATATTTCGGCCCTTCCTTTTGCGGCCTCTTCCAGTCCAACAACAAACTCACAGGAACCCCTGTCAAGAAGGGCCGAAATATCGCTTTAAAACCTCGTGGCTGACTTTCCATTTTTAGCCATTGTGTTAATTCGGAAAATTCGAGCAGATCGAGCGTTATGACTCTGCATTGCAACGCTAGATCTTGGTTGATAGAAACGAATGAAAGTATTTGTGAGACCAAAAGATTCTTGGGAATGAAAAAAATGGCCCGACAGCTTTTCGGAACTGATGATTCTAGTAGTAGTAGTTTTCAGATAACAGGTTTTTACGCATTAATGGCATGATACGCGAACACACGTCAAGAATATAATGCGCATGAAAAATAGTGAATTCTGGCAAGTGTATAGATTAGTGAGGTATACTTAGCGGGCTTAGAATGTAACATATGAAATTTGGGTCTTCGGGGTGGAGAATTAATGAATTCAGTTATGGAAGTAGGTTGCATTGGCATTATAGACACGACGGGTCCTTTAAAGGACCCCTCTTGCTTATTCTGCCTTTTCTAGTATACCTAGCTCCCTTGTGGAATTTTAAGCTTCTAAAATACCGACCTTTCTCCATTGTTTCTTTTCGTGCCTACGATTTTTTAGCGCTTTTTCCACCGTGCCGAGTTTTGCCCGTCACACAACGCAAAGTTTGCCTGAATCTTCAACGTCCGCTCACAAGTCTGCCACACATAAGGATATGAGAATCTTCTGTTTTTACTTTTTATTGTTTGCTTAGTTTTTCCACTTTTTTAACCACGGCACGTTCAGTTTTCAATGTTTTGCGCCCAGCCGCCGCGTCGGAGAGCAGGAAGGCTGGATAGAGTCGACATGCGCTATCAAGAAAACCGCTAAATTTAGGTGTAAAGTAATGGTGTTTTCGGAAAACATATTCTCTGACCCACTTCACAGTGAGAAGATCATTTCTAGTAAGAGTTGTGCTTTAAAGACCGGACGATTTCCCATTCGTCTCATCGTTGACAGAGAAAAAAGTGGAAGTTCAAAAATAAAATGAGAAAATAAAACGAAACTAAGGAGAAAAGCCAACTCAGTGGACTGGTGGTTCAGGTTCAGGCTCTTAAATTTGAAAAATGCTTCTTTACAATAAATATCAATCAATGGGGGCCGGCAGGGGTACGAGCTCGTTAGCTCGGCCCCATTTTATACTGACTATACGTATATGATATAAATGAGTCGTTCCTCTGTAACACGCACACAAAGAAAAAGAAAGAATCGTTCCATTCCGTATGCTTACACACGTCTTACCTTGGACTACACGATCAGGGTTGACTGCTCCCAGGCTTGAGTTCCTGCCAGGATTTTCGGCACCACACTATCAGAAGTTTCATAACAGATAACACGAGGATGCGCGGTTTCAACAGATAGTGCATAACAGATAACACTTCGGATCTGTTGTGTTTAAAAACGTTATTCATAAAATGTTATGCACCTCAACAGATAGTGCGTAACAGAGCATAACAGACAACATTTCGGATCTGTTGCGTTTAAAAACGTTATTCATAAAATGTTATGCATAACAAGCCTTGTCAGGAAGAGCCAAAAAACAGCAAGAAAGCATCTACTGACTTTTTTGTTTGTCGTCATGATGTCGGAAAACTCAGCAGATGCTTTTTTGCGGTTTTTCGACTCTTCCTTATGGCAACGCTTATTATATATAACATTTTAAAACACAACTGCGCATCCCCGTGTTATCTGTTATGAAAACTTCTGACAGTGCATCATCGTCAGCTACATACGGAAAAGCTGAGATTTTTTCGATTTGACGAGAAAAATGCAGAAATTCGGCCGGGAAGATTTTTTCGATTTGACGAGAAAAATGCGGAAATTCGGCCGGGAAGTCCTATCATATGTTCGCAGTGTAACTGGCGTAATGTAAATCGAACGCGGCTCAAAGCGGCGATTTTAACAAAAGGCCAAGAACGAAATGGCGCTGGTTGTTGCGACTTGCGATTCATTATTGGAAGTTTTTGTCCTCCCCATTACCAAGGTCTTTAGGTTACAAGGCACGATAGTGGAACTTCCTAGCTAAATAAGCTGTTAATTTGTCCTGTATTTTTTTGTGTGAAAGATTCTTTATCATAGATATATTTTATCCTAATTAAAGTCCATTCCAGGCTTGTGTAAATAGCTGCGGTTAGCCCCTGTTTCATCCCTTGACATCGCTGTTCTTCTCGCATTTCTTTTTTGATTTCCTAATTAAAAGTGCCTTTACCTTTACGACTGACAAGTGCATGTTCCTAGGTTGAACAATTGCATTCGGGCAGGGAAAATAACTATAATGAATAGGCCTGGTCTCGTATCCGCACCACTTACTCCCAAAAGATATTCCGGAAATACTTCTTATTTGCTGACCTTTTCTCATTAACTGGGAGAAGATGCCACTTGCTCGGATAGTTCGTTGAATAAACTAAAAGGGGGTCTATCGACCTCACTTAGCTTGAATAGGACGACGAAGTGTAATTTCGCCCCTTGCCGTAGTCCTGGAGAGTACAAAGGATCGCATTGTCTGGCAGAAAGGTCCTAGCCAGAGGCTCACATTGTGGCTGGCTTAATTAAGCGGGGGCTTCGTCTAGCTAGTACATACTTTGTGGGAAACTCGTAGTCTTTTGTCAGAACAAGGAGTGGGCCATCAGCGCGGTCTTTGTCAAAATTTCCACTCAAACAACTTCCACTTTCTCGCCACGTTGGCTAACTCTGATAATTTCATTTTGCTTCAGAATAAACGTGGGACCTATTTGCAAAGTTTCTATCCTAGGGCACAGTATCTGTCTAATACCCGCCAAAATAAGCCAAATCGCATTAGCGCCCTTCTTCTAATTCTCACTAGTACTAAGAACAGATAATCAGACAGAACTACTGTGTTCAGTCACATGTAGCGACTATAAGTACCCCGAAAAAAAATGAGCGGACAGCGATTTGGCTATTTGTAGAGGTAACGAAACATGATGTGGCGCGAAGCTAGTAGCCTCCGCTCGTTTGCGTCGGGAGTCGGCCGTATTTTACTCGACTCAGCATGTTTGTATGACCGAGATTGGGATATAGCAGTTCTGACTCGTTATTTGTTCTTGCCAGTACTTATTCTGATTCCCAGCATGTCTGTCCGTTCAGTTTCATTTCAACTCAATCGGGTTTCTCTTTAATTTTGAAATGAGCAAATGGCGACTCACCGATTTGTGACATTTGTCGTCGAAGTAAAACAAAATAAAAGCTGGTTCAATAAAGGCAAAGGCTGATAAAAAGACAAGACCAAAGGTTTCGATGGGATCCCAAAAATTCAGTATTTGATCCAGACAATTAGATTTTGTCTTCGCCAATCCAGTCTTCGCCAGACTCCTTGAATAGTTTTACTCTTACAAGTTTAGAAACAGATTAAGGCCAAATAGCTAATCATCTGAGAAAACCAAGTTCAGAGGTGAGAGGATTTATCATGCAGCGAAGCATTTGTTGGGAAATTTCATGCCAACTGCCGCGACGAAATTTTAAGGCCAGAAAACTTTGGAAACTCTTTGAGAACTAGTACCCACAAGAAACTAACGCTTCAGGCAGGCGGTGGTTAATAATAATGATAATAGTTTATTCGTTATTCAAAAAGCACAAGGCGTTGACGGAGTAAAGAAAGAAAAGGAGAAGGAAAATTTAATAAGAGGAAAGAAAAAAGACGTTACGACAAAATTACCTATCTACTATACTAAACTGTTGTAAAAAGAATGCTCTTCCATTCATGATTGACATTGATGATTGACAAGTCACGTCAAGTCACATCTCGAAAATAAAATAACAATACGGGCAGCCATTTCCAAAAAATTGGTTACGAGTGGTTACGACTTTCCACTGCGTAGATTCCGCGTGACATAGGATCAGTAAGAGCGGAGCCGAGCTTCGTTTGACTTAAATGACATGGCAAAATTCCAAGCCATCGTGGTAGTCTGGTCATAGTACGAACACACGTTCAGGATCGGGAGCTCCCCGACTGGAATTCCTGCCTGGATTTTCGGCACTATCATACTTCCATATTAGTCCGGAATCCAGGCACCGCTATCGTTCAAGGGTGGTAGCTCGAGAGCTGCAGAAGGTTTGTGCTGCTAGCGAAAATCGTAACGCACCACACCGCACCGATGTACGTCACCGACTTTTTAGCCTATAAAGGCAAATTTGGCTTATAAGCAACAACTGTATAAAAATAATTTTCCTAGCAGGGCCGCATAAGCTAAATCAAACAAAATAAACATATTCTGGATCCTCTTCTTATCGACTATCGAATAAACCAAGAACAAGACCAAAGGTTCCGATGGGATCCCAAAGCTTCGATATTTGATCCAGACAATTAGGTTTTGTCTTCGTCAGATCCGATCTTCGCCAGACTCCATGAACATTTATACTCTTAAAATTTAGAAACAGATTAAGGCCAACAGCTAATCATTAAGAAAACCAAGTTCTGAAATGGATTCAGCTTGTGTTTTTACCCCTATAAGTCGATTGAAACGATCCTGGCTTACTTCTGCGAATTTTCCGGTTTCTAGCGGAATTCCAGAACTACTTGTCCGACGAAAAACTAAAGCTCAAAAACGAATTCAGCGTATCTAGTTACCCCTATTTCCAACATCTAATCAACTTCAAATAAAAATTTAACTTATCACTAATTTTCCGGTTTCAACCGGATTCCGGACGAACTATATGTCAGGCAAAAAAATTTTATTGTCATATACGAATTCAGCATCTCGTCTTACCCCTAAATCGGAAATCTAATCAACTTCAAATAAAACTTTTACTTTTAACAAACTTTCCGGTTTTGGCCGGATTCCGGGCGAACTTCTTGTCTGGCGAAAAAACGGTTTCCATATTCGTGTTTAGCATGCCTTCTTACCCCTATATCGAACGTCTAATCAACTTCAAATAAGACTTCCACTTTTAACAAACTTTCCGGTTTTGGCCGGATTCCGGGCGAACTACTTGTCCGGCAAGAAAATGGTTTTCATATTCGTGTTCAACATGCCTTCTTACCCCTAAATCAAACATCTAATCAACTTCAAACAAAACTTTTACTTTTAACAAACTTTCCGGTTTTGGCCGGATTCCGGACGAACTACTTGTCCGGCGAGAAAATGGTTTTCATATTCGTGTTCAGCGTGTCTTCTTACCCCATAATCGACTATCACAAAAATTTTGCTTGCCCCTTAATTTGAACCCCCTCCCCCACCCCTAAATGTAGGGCTACAGGGCCCATCTACGAACTCGACCTTACTCTTGACCCAAAGAATGCTCACACCAAGTTTCATCAAAATATCTCATTCCCTTCGAGAGTTATCGTGCTCACAGACGGACAGACGGACGGACGGACGGACCACTTGTGCGATGTCATAGGTATCCCTCCACTTACGTTTTGGGATCCCAAAAAGCGAAAATTATTTACGCCGAAGCGTAATTTTTTTTGTGCCGAAGCGAAATTTAAAAATATCTCCTCGTATCGTTATTTTATTATCGATATACAGGTAGCCTGTATATGTGACTGGTCAGGTGTATAGAAGTGCTTTAACAATAGTGTCAATCGTGAACGGAAAAGTATTATTTTCACAATAGTTGAGTAATGTAGATGGGTAATGATATCCTAATATATTTGCTTCTTTCCTCCTACTATAGTTTTTTCTTCTCCTTTTCTTTCTTCCCGTTTCTCAATCAAGGGCTTGTACTTTTTTATGCGTCACAAATAAACTATTGTTATTATTATTAACCCCAGCCTGCCTTGTGGCTACTAGTTCTCTAAAATTTTGTCGCGGCTTGAATTTAGACATGAAATTTCTAAAAAAAAATGCCCTGTCTCCAAAGAGAAACTTGAGTTGAAATGAAACAGACATGCTGGGAATCAGAATAAGTAGGCCTACTGGTGAGAACTAGTATAAGGGCGCTGATGCTATTTGTCTTTCATGCGGGTTCTATACTTTTACACTTATTTTAAAAATTCGTACTTAATTTATTTTTGACTTGTTCTAAATTTCTAACCAAACTATTTGTGAGTCACTGTTGTTTGCGGCTGTTAATTAGGGCGTGATTTTACAGGAGCTCGCGAACTGGAAAGTGAAGGAGGAATCGGTTCCATCTCGTTTTCTCTGTTATGGAAAATTAACGAGTTTCTGCATCGGTTTTTGCAATCTGGGAACCCTTGCAGCTTTCCCGGAAGGTGTTTCCAGATAGCTTGTGGTGTTTCCACGGAAAGTTGAACGTTCTGGCAAAAAGCACATACAAATCAAAAGAGTGTGCAAACAGTAAAGCAACTATGCTTCTTGCTGTGAACATAGACTAACTTTGAACGATGCGAAATCGAACTCGTGAGGTGAATGTGACGTCACGAAAAAAGTTGGGGCGAAAAGTTTCGGACGAGCGGACAGCGAGGCGCCGGATGCGATTACATTTATAAACCCTTGTTTAGATGACACCTTGCCGAATAAGGTGATTAAATTCCTAGTAAACGTTAATGCACATTCGTGAGCGCAACAATAAATAAAGTAAGATAAATTCTGGTTGAAATTCTGTCGCTCTTTTTTTTTATTTATTCTGTTACAATTTGGAAAGCTCCGTAGAACTCTTGCCTGGGGCCAAAAAGGATGGTTTTATAACCATTCTGATCAACTAAGGGACTGAGACCTTTCAAAGAAACATACCTCCACCGTAACACTTGAACCACAAATATTTTTATTTTTGGAATACCATCTTTCCATAGGTTTTCGCGGTAAACTAAAATGGAAAGCGACTATATTGGTAGCTTTCCTGCGTTCCTCTCCTTCTCCCCCTGCCTTATTTTTAGTAAATTTTGTTATTTGACTTTCGTATCTGTTCATTTTTATGGCACTTGCCCTTCGGCCAAGTGCCATATAGCGATCGCAATTTCTGTCCGTCCGTCGGTCGGTCCGGGTTTTGCTAGTTCGGGCACTTCCACATAAGCTAGGACGATGAAACTTGGCAGGCGTATCAGGGACCCTAAATGATTAAGTTGGAAATAGCCACTTCCCCAATCCGAGCATCGTGGGGGGAGTGGAGGGAGGGGGAATCTGGAATACTTCGGAATTTATAACTTTCGAACGGGTGATCGGATCTTAATGAAACTTGATATTTGGAAAGACCTCGTGCCCCAGACGACGTGATTAAAATCTGGACCGGATCCGGTGACTTTGGGGGGAGCTGGAGGGGGGAGCCGGAAATCTTGGGAAACGCTTGGAGTGGAGGGATTGGGATGAAACTTGGTGGGAAGAATAAGCACTAGTCGTAGATACGTGATTGACATAACCGAACCGGATCCGGTCACTGTGGGGGAGTTAGGGGAGATTCGGATTTCTAGTGATCACGTGAGTTCGGTACATCCTGATGTGCAAGGACGATGAAACTTGGCAGGCGTGTCAGGGACCCGAGCAGATTGACTTGAGAATAGTCGTTTCCTGATCCGATCATCTGGTAGGGGGGGGGGGGGTGGAGGGAGGGGGAGTCCGAAAAGTGAGGTATTTTTAACTTACGAACGGGTGATCGGATCTTAATGAAACCTGATATGTAGAAAGATCTCGTGTCTCAGATGCCTCATTTTAAATCCGGACCGGATCCGATGACACTGGGGGGAGTTAGAGCGGAGAACCGGAAATCTCGAGAAACGCTTAGAATCGAGTGTTCGGGATGAAACTTGGTGGGAAGTACAAGCACAGGTCCCAGATAACGTGAATGGCATAACCGGGCAAGATCCGGTCACTGTGGGAGAGTTGCGGGGGGGGGGGGGTCCGAATTTCTGGTGATCCCGCGAGGTCGCTAGGCTACATCCTGATGTGCTAGAACGGTGAAACTTGGCAGGCATGTCACGGACCCCAACAGACGGACTTGAGAATAGTGCTTTTCTCGATCCGACCATCTGGGAGGAGTGGAGGGAGGGAAATCCGGAAAATATAAATATTTTATAACTTTTTAACGGATGACCGGATCTTAATGAAACTTAATATTTAGAGAGACCTCGTGCCTCCGACGTCCCACTTCAAATCCGGTCGGGATTCGGTGACTTTCGAGAGAGTTGGAGGGGGGACCGGAAAAATTGGGAAACTCTTATAGAGTGGAGGGATCGGGATGAGATTTGGTCGGAAGAACAATTAAGTCCTAGATACGTCAATAACATAACCGGACCGGATCCGGGCACTGTGCGAAAGTTGGGGGTCCCGGATTTCTGGCAATCCCGCGAGTTCGGTACGTCTTGATATACCGTACTAGGACGATGGAAATTAAACTGATTTGAGAATAGTCGTTTCCCCAATCCGACCATCGTAGGGGAGTGGAGGGATAGGGAATCCGGAATCTAGTGTCGTACATAACTTTTGAACGGGTAATGGGATTTAAATGAAATAGGATCCGATACTTGTGCGGGGGTTGGAAACGGGCACAGGAAATTCGTGAAACACTTGCAGTCGAGGGATTGGATAGGCTACGCTCCGATTCCAGTCGAACCTGCTGGGCGGGAAGAGGAGATGTCAGAGATTCGGATTTTAAGTTTTCAAGTCATATTCGGCCACAGTAGGGGAGTCCTGTAAATCTTGTGGCTCGCATAGGGGTCAAACGAGTGCAGCGATTTAAATGCAACTTGGAATGTAGAGTAAGCATGTGTCCTACATGGCATATTTTATTGTCTGAACCGGATCCGACCACGGCAGGGTTCCCGGGTGGCTAAAATACCAGCCGGTTAATACCGGCTAAAAGGTGATTTCTGCCGGTATGGTTAAAATCAAGTGGCATGGATAAAATCAAATAACTGGCTAAAATCAAATTTCTAACTGCTACTATGTGCTTTTGGTAGCACTCCGCTATTCTAAGACTGCCATACTTCTTTCAGTTATTAAAGAAACCTAGAAGAACTCAAACAAGCTTAATTAACTGATCCCAGCGATCTCGTATACAGAGTACTTCTTTATTCGAAAATAATCTGTAAAACTTCTTTGTTGCATTTCTCAAAGAAAAAATTGCCTCGTTGCACTGTTATTACTAAAACGAAATCAGCTTCGAATATGGCAGAAATAAATTATCCAACTAAGGTTAAATGTCCATTAAGTCACATTAATCAAATTATAGTGCAGACATTCAACTTCAATAGTAAAACAAAACGAAAACTTCCTCGTTAGTTCAGGGGTCTCCCAACATGATGTCGTCAGCACTTTCCGAATCAGAGTCGGTAACCCCAATGGCTGAACCTGTAGAATGTTGTGCAAGCGATGACCTGGTTTCTGCACTGGAGTAGGCGAGCTAATTAGTTCGGGAATCAACCCTGGTTGAAAAATAGTCGGAAAACAACGAAGAAACAACAGTAAAGATTGATACGTAGAAAAGATCAGTGCGATTTGATTTTAGCCAGTTTTAGCCGACAAAAATCGGTTTTTATTAATAAAAGCCGATTTAAACCGCCGGTATGGTAAAAATCAATTTTAGCAGGCAAAAACGGAACCCTGGACCACGGTGGGGGGGGGGGGGCACCTACCGAAAAACGCCCAGATTCGAGTGAAACTTGGTAGGTGGTGAGTAAAGATGCTTCAGGGGATCCATTCACGAATCGGAGCCGGATTCGGCCGCGGTAGGGGAAGTTAGAGGGAGGTACTGGAAACCGTGGCACGTCTAGGGATCAAACCAGTGGGTTTATTGGGATGATACTTGGAAATTACAACAGTCTTTTGCCCCAGATGATCCGAGGCGATGCTAGAAATGATCAGACTAGAGTGAAACTGCATAGTGCGAAGTCCGAGTCCGAAGTCCGAACCGCATTTTGGATGGCGGGTTTAGTTTGTGACGTTCTCGTGTACTTTCTTGTACCGCCTACTCGTAACAAGTGCCATATGAGCTCGTAGCTCTTGTTAATGTATTTTTACAGATAAAATAGACTTTGGTGAAATGCAAAACATTCATTCAATTATTACAACGGCAGATAGGTATAGTGACTTCATCACTCGCGTATTCTTTTTCTTCTGATTCTGTCTTACACATTTTTATAAACAAGTTTTTCTTCCGCAGGCTTCTCCCGCGAACCCGATTACGTCAACGACTCGTCACCGATATTGAATTATGACGTCAGAGATTGGCAGCACCGTTCGTCGTTCAAAAAAGAAGAAGTAAAGCACCGGACAGAAAACTTCTTAGAAATAGGTATGGCCAACGGCATATTTAGGAATTTAGCTGCGGGGGTAGGGGTCTCAGTCTACCGGGAATGTTTCTCATCATCGAAACCTGGTGCCAATCTGTTTTTGTTTTTGTTTTTTTTCATTTTACTAGAACGATATGGTTATCGTTGTTTCAAATAGTGACAAACATGTACTGTACCCTTTTTGATAGTAGGTTCAGACAAAAGAAAAGGAAATAATTTGAATAGACTGGGACTTTTCTAGCAATATTGAAAAATTAAAAGAGCTTGAACTTGAACTCGGAACTGTTGAAAATAGTGAGTGGCTTCTTGACTGTTAGGAATGAATCGTAATTTCGTTTCAACATCTTGCGATGACTTGCAAGTGCAAACGAAATAAAGAAGATTAAAATTTGTGTGTTTAAAGTTTTTGGCTAGTCGTATGAAAGTTTGGCGAGAGTGAGTGTATATAGTGATGTTTATACAGACTGACTTGATTTCCGAGTGAAAGCTTTTTCTGACAAATTATTGTGAGACAATCACATAATTGTAGGCTATATGTACACGAAATATTTTAAACACGCACCTTTTAATATTCTTTGTTTTGTTTCTACTTTGCATGTCCATAATTAATCACTAATAATTAAAAAAAAAGCAAAAGGAGCAATCACACATTTAACCATTCTCGATGGGCTCATACAGTTTCAGCCAACCTGGAAGTGACAAACGCAATCAATCAATCAATCAATTTATTTAATTCGTGAACAGGACTCTTGTTTACTAAATATATACAATCATTTCATCCATTCGGTGGCTCAGGGCAGAAGCACAGTCGACGGAAAAGGCGGTAGAAATGGCCGGAACGGCATTCTGCATTCAGTGAGGAAGCGCTAATATCAACGGGTTTGCAGATACTAAAAGCCGTTCTCGCAGAGACACTCGGTTAGCGTAATGCAGTTGATGAAAATTCAAAAAGTGACGCACGCTGAAATAACAGCGACACTACCACCACTAGCAATAGAGATCGTCTGTACAGAAACTCGATCAGCCCTGCACTGGCTCCGATAACTCCATATCCCGAAAACAGCAAAAAAAAAGACAAAACCTCCCCTGTTTCATCGATGTGTGCAAACCGCATCTTAGCTGTACTAAAATTTTCTAAACCCGCAAGTTTGTCTCGTTTGAACGTCCTGATCGTAGTGGGCGGCGCTACGAGTATGGCCCGTTTGCAAAGCATGGAAAGCATAGATCTTGGCGGTACTTCCTAGTGTTATTTTGCTCTGCTTGGGAGCGTAGTAAGCGTGGTAACTACGATTCCTGTGGCGTGATTGGCACGATTAGCGCGTGGCGCGATATTTGGCAGAAGGTAGAAAAATGCGTTCCTATTTGACAGTGCAAAAACGGAAACGTCAGCTAAATTTTATTCGAGCTATATTTCGGCCTTTTTTCCACAAGTTCGTTTTCCAGTTTGAGCGGTTTTGAGCCTGAAGAGGACCCTTGCCAAGAAGGGCCGAAATATAGCTCGAATAAAATTTAGCTGACGTTTCCGTTTTTGCACTGTCAAATATGATTCGCTGTCAGCTTGGGCTGAAGGAATATTTAATGCGTTCCTACTTTGACGCCATGCGGAGGTACTACGGTAAGTAGGGTGGAACACGACCTTTGTATGCCAATCAACAAAGCTCCTGAAAATAATTAGCTAATCAACAAAATCCCGAAAATCTCTTATTTTGTTCTTGTATTATGGGTGGTCAGTTTGGCTCGAAACTTTATGTTCATTTGACGAACGAACAGCACATCATGAATCCTCGCTACAACTAATGAATCGCTACCGGGGGTGCTGGAGCGATTTAGAAGTATACCGTCTGGCCATCCATCTTAGCCCCCCCTCCCCCCTCCTCTGCTATCACTTAGTAACATTGTTTACTGACATCTGATGTATGTCCACGATCTTCTCTCGAATAAGCGGAAACGTAGAAGCCGTTTCCTTTCCTTAGAGAAGCTCGAACGCTTCCCCCCCCCCATCCAATCTGTCTCAGTGAGCTGACAGCCGTCGTAGGATATTTTTGATAGTTCCGGCAGAGATATTACGGAAGGTTTACTTCATGTGTTCACCTGACCGTAATGTGATGGACGGGGAGGGGGGGGGGGGGGGTCTTTGGCGAGCGACGATTTCTCGGAAGAAAGGGAGAATCGAGAGATCGTGGATTTTTGTTTGACTTTTATTTGGATTTTCGGGCGGATTTGGTCTGGTTGAATGCAGTTTTGCAGTTTCAGATTATTTCCCCCCCCCCCCCAAGGGTCTTTTTTTTCTTTTTTTCTTTTTTTCTGGGGGGGAGAAATGAAGGAATGATATAGCTGATTCATGGCGGTTAGAATTGCGGCCACACTCAGGATTCTTTTATCTTAAAAGTGGCCGTTAATGGTAAATTGTTTGTTTAATTTATATGTTTTGGATGAAATTAAAAATATGTCTATGTCTATTGTTTTTCACTGTCGGATGGAACACGCAAATTATAAGAAAGGAACACGGAACTGGACGGGCAAAATAATAAACAACAAAAAAACGGACAAAAAACTCTGTTGATTGTCAGTGTAACTTGTGACAATGTCACCTACAAATTGGGTCGGGGTCTTTGGCAACGACTGATTTCTCAGTAGAAGGGGTAGGTAGGTACTTTATTTGTGATTAAACCGATACAGGGCATTTCACAGCTACAAATTAAAACTAGAATACGCCACTAACTACACGAGTAGGCCTATCGGCAAATCGCGGATTATCGGTCGAAGCTTGACCCTGTCCTTTTATGTTATTAACTGTGCGGATGTTTTTTTTTTTTTTTTTAACTGATCTGCAGTTTCAGATTCTTGTTTTTCGTCAGGTCTTTAGCAGTCATAGATTTTAAAGCAGAACTGAAACCCGAAACTAATCGTTTGTTTTCCTTCATAGCTAAAAGAGCCCATCACCAATCCGACTGTTTTCGATTTGCCTTTCACAGTGGGGATCCCCCCCCCCCGGTTCAGGGCTAGTTATGTATTTTGGGAGTCCCGTTTCCCGACGCCTACCTGTAGGGCAACTGGGCCCAGGTTGCACGCTGCGAGTAGATTTACCGCTTGCATGTGATTCTGGGAAGGGTGGTTCGTAGCCTATTTGCCTTCTTCACGGGGATTGTCTGGACCCCTTTTCTCTTCAGGTGAAGAGCTTTCGCATTGGAGGGGTCCATTGTTTTGTGGGAATGGTGGGCATCTTCTTGGTATCCTACGAACTACGTCAGCAACAGTGGTTATTTCTTTTAGTAATTTTGTGCATAAAGCACTTGAGCTGAAGAGTAGACTATTGTTTGTTTCCTAATTTTCTATATTAGTTTTTTTATACTGTATATTATGGTCTTTCGGTTTTTCAATACAGATGTTATTGTTATTATATGAGATAAAGCTACCACAGTTTTAAAAGATTTTTCACACATATAAAAAAATCCTAGTTCGTAGCGGAGCAACGGCATCGCACATTTTCATAAGATTTTCAAGCCTGTTTAAGTTACCAAGTGATTCTTAACTAGATGTTCGTACTTTCACCCTTTTTGTTAAGCCTTTTTTTTCATGCCGCGTAGTGTCTTTCCCGTTCTTCCTGTCCAATATGATTTGGCCAGGTGACTACGCTTCCACTTCGCTTCCACTTTCCCTCGGTGACGCCAACGGTCCTAACATTTAATATTTAAAAAAAACTTAAATGCCTTTAATGCTAATTTCTTTTTAGGCCTTGCAAGCTGTGTCCTCGTGTTCTGCGTTGTCCACTTTCTCGTTGTCTTCGTTTTTCGTCGTTACCTTCAGAGAAGGAAGAGAAAACGGCTATCAAAGTTTCAAAAGTGGGTAATATTTTCATTTTTAGGAGTGAGTAATATTCCATCCGAATGTCCAGAAAGGCGCACTGTAGTTTTCAGTCTTGGTTCTCAACAAGAACTGATAAATCTACGTTAGAATGAACGGACTAGGCAGGAACATTGATCGTGATGCAGCTCTGCCAGGTTCATTGAAGAAGTTTTCGAACGAGAGACGACTTTAAATCATACAGAGGAATATATATATATATATTATTTTTACCCTGGTCATAGGCCTACATGGAGACAGTGGGGTAAATTACGAAGTCATAGGTATCCCTCCACTTACGTTTTGGGATCCCAAAAAAACAAACAAAGGAGAAACAGCACAAAGTAAAATGAACGTGAACCTAGGAAATTCGGACGAACTTTCTAATTGGGCACCAGAAATTCGTGTACTTTTGTTCTTGGTAATATATGATGTAGATGATGTGGTGGATGACCCGATGTGCATATTCTTTTTGGCAGCAGAGACGTCGACGTTCTTTCCAGTGACAGAATGACATCTTGAACGCTGAACCTCTGCACTACTTTATGGTTGCGGCAGGAACAATTAAGAGATACTTAAAAATTTACAATAATTATGGTAGGATGTCTTTATGAATTTATTGTCTTTTTTTCCGCAGAATTTGGTACACACTGGAACAATACAGAATATAGGGAGCGCATAAAGCGTTATAAATTCGGCCAAATGTCTTCCGGTTGTAGCGATCTCGGTTTGTACAAAAACGGCCGAACGCAATTTTTTATTTATTTATTTATTTGTGACCCGCTTTTGGATAACAGCGGTGTATGAGTAAAATACACATATTAAAACACCAAACAAAACAATTTAAATAAACATGACTATATTCTTTTCATAATAGTTTAAAAACAGACTAAATAGACTTAAAAATGTGAATCATTTCGTCGGTATCCTGAGTTATAGCCGAAGAAGTCTTGATATATTTAAGGGGAAATTGTTGCCATTGGGAATAAATAAGGAGAATATATATTTAAGATGGGAGCGTGCTGTAGAGTATAGATGGCCTTCACTCGTGTCCAGTGAGTGGTGATCTTGATGAAAGTGTGATCCACTTCATATCAAAGTGCTAGGAACATGATGATTTGAAGTTAAAGTTGATCCATAGAGATAACGGACATGGCAGGAGGGGTTGCTAACGCAAACACAAATGTGCTTACATCCCAATGTTGCGTTTCGTAGGTTTTCCTACACAAAAGGCGTATTCTCGCCGTTCCCCGAGGATTCCGCTTGAGGAGTCCCCGCGTTTTTGTTTGTCCCGGGGACTCACTCCCCGTATTCTCGCGAGTCCCCACGGACGGGAATGCTCCGATTATCATCACCATCATCAGAAAGGACTTCATTTCAGATTCGGGGGGGAATCAATTTTTGCTGGTGTGGTGCAATGTAAAATTAATTAAAAACAATGGGAATAAACAAAACCAAAAATAAAGTGGTTTCGTCAACTGCATATTTTTTTTCTGAACAGAATCCATTTAGAAGCATTCCCCGTGTTCTCGTTGTTTTCCGTCCGCAGAGTCCGCGTGGAGTGACTCCCTTTATTCTCGTCGTTCCCCGAGGACTGGGGAGATGTAGATGTAGGCTACGTTCCCCGTAGCCTACGAAAGCAAACGCAGCGGAAGAATTGCGTAGTTCAGTTTGAAAGCAGAATTTCCCTAGAGCTAATGGAAGAGAGCGTACGTTTGAAGATGACTTGGCTTGGAAAATGCATTTTTGTCGAACTAGTGTTTCAGAGCTGTTTCCCGTGCAACCAAACTGAAAGGGACTAAGCCTCAAGTTTGCAGACTTCAAAGGGATCCCAGTTTTGTTTGATCATTTAATAAGTTTAAACTATCGCCAGTTGATGTGTGAAAGCAGCATTACTTTGTGTTTTACTGTCGTTTTGCAATAGCGCCGATGATTTTAATAGAGGGTATTGGCGACTGCCAACAGCTGGCTCTCATTCAGAAGCGAGTGAGGGGCGTCGTCAGAGGCGTTACTACACTGTCAGAACTTTCATAACAGATCGCGCATAAGACTTTCAAGAATAACACCTTTTCACTTTGAAATATAGTGTTATGACCAATTAATTTTATACTATTTCGTGCCTAGATCTCCAACAACACCTTCAATTGGTAAAAATACTACACTGTCAAAAGTTACATAACGACAACAGAAGGATGCCCGGTTTCAACAGATAACACTTTGGGATATTATCTGTTACATTTCTTTCGTTCCCGTTAGTATTTTTACCAATTGAAGGTGTTGTTGGAGATATAGGCACGAAATAGTGTAAACTTAATTGGTCATAACACTTTATTTCTGAGTGAAAAGGTGTTTGACAGTGCAAAAACGGATACGTCAGCTAAAATTTTATTCGAGCTATATTTCGGCCCTTCTTGGCAAGGGTCCTCTTCAGGCTCAAAACCGCTCAAGTTGGAAAAACGAAACTTGTGATAACCTTATTATCACAAGTTATCACAAGTTTCGTTTTTCCAACTTGAGCGGTTTTGAGCCTGAAGAGGACCCTTGCCAAGAAGGGCCGAAATATAGCTCGAATAAAATTTTAGCTGACGTATCCGTTTTTGCACTGTCAAATATGATTCGCAGTCAGCTTGGGTTGAAGGAATATTTATGAAAAGGTGTTATTCTTGAAAGTGTTATGCGCTATCTGTTATGAAACTTCTGAGAGTGTAGCAAAATTGTTTGGGGGAAGGAGGAAGGTATTTACCGACTGGCGGGTCGTTTTTACCGACTGCTTTTGCAGAATAAACGACTGTTTTTAAGACAAAACAGACTATTTTGACGAAAAATCGACTGATTTAAAAAAAAATCGTCTGTCTTTAAAAAAAATCGACTATTTTTACGAAAAACCGATTGTTTTGAAGAAGAATCGACTGTTCACAAGAATTAAATTCATTTTCCAACTTGAGCGGCTCGAGCCTGAGCCAAGAAGGGCCGAGATGTAGCTCCAATAAAATGTAGCTGACTTATCCATTTTGCTCTGTTGATAAGATGTTCAGTGTAGGTGTGAGAATCCACGCTGAACACTTAAATAACCGGACAAGTAGTTCGCCGGAATCCGGCCAAAACCTAAAAACTTTTTTAAAAGTAACAGTTTTATTTGAAGTTGATTAGATGTCCGAGTTAGGGTAAAAAAGACATGCTGAATCCGTATATAACCATTATTTTCTCACCATACAAATAATCCGCCGGAATCCGGTCAAAACCTGAAAAAATGTTATAAGAAAGTTTTATCTCAAGTTGAGTAACCTACATGTTCGATTTAGGGGTAAGGAGATGATTATTTTTAGTTTTTGAAGGACAAGTAGTTCGCCCGGAATTCGCCCAAAACCGGAAATTTGGCACAAGTAAGGCAGGAAGTATCGATCAGTTTCGTCAAAATAGAGATGACTTATATGGGGGGAAACTCACATGCTGAATCCATATCTGAACTTGGTTTTCTCAGATGATCAGCCATTGGCCTTAATCTGTTTTTAAATTTTAATAGTAAAAATGTTCAAAGAGTCTGGCGAAGACCGGGTATCTACAAGACCCAATTGTCTGTTTCGAATGTTAAATTTTTGGGATCCCAACGAAACCTTTAGTCTTGTTAAGGATGCGATCATCAGTGATCCAGTTCGAGTGAACGTTGGTGGGTGGTACGAGCAAACGCCCTAGATGCCATCGCATCTAGAACCTGGGACTAGCATCGACACTTCTTTGTCGGAATCGCATCCGACCACGGTGGAGTGGAGTTAGAAGAGGAGGCCCGGCAATTTTTAGCATGCGTTCTAACGGACGAAGAGATAGAGAATATTCATGGGCCGTACAAAGGTCATGGATCCTAGATATGTTATTTTGAGGTCCAGACTGGATCCGGTCTCGGTGGGAAGACGATTCGACTGAAAGTTGGTGGTGGTAGGAGCAAATGCCTAGATGTGACATTTGTGTGTCCGAATTGCATGCAAACATGGTGGGAGTACCTGGCGGGGGGGGGGGTCCTGTTAATTTTCTGATACCCGTAGGGACCGAACGGATGGACGGATGGTGATGAAAGCTGGACAGTAAAAAGATCATGGGCCTTAGAAGTGTCATTCCAGGCCTAGAACGGATGCTGTATCTGTGATGAAGGGCAGACATTTTAAGTAGTCACTACTTAAAATGTTTCATGTTCCCCATCAACGTCTTTGGTTTTCTCCATGAGGCCCCGCCATGTAGGCCCTGGCTTATCTACGACGCTTCGACAAAGTCTTAGAGTTTTAAATTCGGTTAAAATTATTGCCGATTTGTTTGCCACGATAAAAGTCCCTTGCACTCAGATTCGATTGAAATTCGATAGGTGATAGGAGCGTATGCTCTAGACGTGATATTTGTTTGTCCAAATCGGCGACCTCGATGGGGAGAGTTCTGAAAATTTTTCGGGAATCATGGTGCATGCATAACTCCCCAGACATTCCCTTTAAAGGTCTGGACTGGATCTCGCGACCTTGGGGGGAATTGAGACGGCGTTACCAGAAATCTTGTTTCTCGCCTAGAGTGGAGGGATCGGGACGGCACGTACATTTACAATTCCGGACCGGATTCGAGCACCGTTGGGGAGTTGAAAGGTGTTAAATATCGAACGTTTGACCTGACTCGGATGGGACTTGATAGTTGGCGGGAGCGCATATACCGAATCCTCCATTTCTATGCCTGGACTGCTGAAATACATGCAAGTGAAACATGAGCTTACGCTCTTTTTGTACCAGACCTAGCCAGTAAACCTCACTGTTTTCTAGGACACCTTATTCACGAGTGGCACCAGCCGAGGGTCTACCAACTCCTCGGCACCTGCTGTACACCTTTTCCCGGCACCGGCCGGCACCGGGTTCCGGCACCGGTGCCGTTCGTGATTTAGGCAATTCATTTTTCAAACGCTTCTAAACATGCTTGTTTTAATGTTCTAACAAGTGGCAACCGGTGCCGGCACCGACCGGACACCACGGCACCGGCAACTTGCTGTACACTCAAATCGAGAGCATGGGCAACCCCTCGGCACCAGCCCTTGACATAAGTTGTCACACTGTTTCACCATAGTTTTTGTTTTAGAATATTCATGGACTCGACCTACTCCTTTCGTGCCATCAACCTGTCATCCAGCGCGTTGGAAAGCAAAGAAGTCAAGGCCTCTCCAGGCCCCCCGATTTTAGACATTTGACAAGTGAAAGCTAGTCCTGTTGTTACTGTAGAAAGTCGCATCGACTATGGAACCAATGGAAATGTGCAGCGTTGGAACATTTTGAAGAAGAAATTGGGGCGTTTTGAAGAAAAAGATAAGAAATTTTGAAGAACTGAAAGCGTCGGATTGCTCTTCGTTTTGTTCAGTATTTGGTGTCTGTTGTGCCAAGGGGCTGCAGTCGACGATAAAATGCGCTTAACACAAAAGTAGTGAATCGAACTTGCCAGACATGCAACAGTCCAAAACACCATGGAGTAGTCTCAAAGCTACTTTGGCTCTTAGGTTATAGCCAATATTTCCACTTTCTTGTCATTATGGTTATCGGAATAAATACTAGGATCGGTAATGCTTAAACCGATAAAAATCGGATTTTGTTGTTCTACCTTCCGCTCTGCAGTTTCCGGATAGCCGAAAACTAACTGAAACTATTTTAGATCACACAGTAGGAGTGATCAAGTAGATCAAGTGATCTACTTGACTCTTCTAATTGAAGCTCAAGACACCGAGCGTCTCAGTTCCTATACACCTAACAATCACGCGTCTTGGTATAAGTTGTGTGTGTGGAACTTTTCTAATACTCTTGATGACTATCTCTCCTTGCCGATGCAAATCTCCGTCCTCTCCGGGTACCTAGCGGAAGAAAGGCAGAAGCAGTATCACAGCTGCTCCCAAAGATCGGCGTGATTGTTTGACACAGGATTTGAGTCGTTGAGTTTGAGTCGTTACAGAGACGTTTACTCCTTCTTCCTGAGGATCACTGGCGTGTTTTGGACTTAGTCATATAGAGTATTGCAGCTCAGGACACCGAGCGTTTTAGTTTCTAGACGCACCTCATAAAATTCAATGAAGAATTCCCGCAAGATGCAGTATAGATCAATAAAAATCACACGTTAGAATCAGTGGTTCCCAACCGGTGGTACGCGTACCCAAAGGGGTACGCGAGACCCTTGCAAGGGGTACGCGAAGGAACCAAAATCGGTTTAATCTGTAGCTCCAAAATTTCACCTCACTCATTTGTGATTGCCGAAAGCCTAATATTACCAGCAGAGGCATCATTACTTTTTTTTTGAGGGGCAAGATTTTTTTACTGACTGGCAGGTCATTTTTACCGACTGTTTAAAAAAATAACTGTTTTTATGAAAAATCGCGGTGCTTCGCGCCGATTAGTTTATTTTGAACTGTCTGGCCGACCACTTTGAGGGGAGGGGGGTTGCCAACCCGTGCGTGACGCCTTTTGATTACAAGCCTTAGTGAAATTCAGTGAAATAATGTTGATTTCAAAACCGCCAGCCGACTGCCGTAAAATCGGTTCCTGTGTCAAACAATATTGTTTCAAAAAGAACCGAAGACACTGCAAGTGATATTGTCATTCAGGTTGCGACTTAAGCTAACGAAAACGTTCGCGATGCAGCTTGATAAAAGCACGGAGAACATCAAAACCAAACACAGAAACAGACTGACTGTAAATGTAAAAACGTTGTCTACAATGCTACAAAGCAGCCTCAAGGGTCTCTTTGATTTTGTAGGCTATATATTTCTACACGTGTATGCCTTATCATTTATGATAATAAATATCATCTTTTTCACGTTCTGAAAAAGGGGGTACGCAACCTTTTCGAACCTTGATTAGGGGTACGCGGTACGAAAAAGGTTGGGAACCACTGCGTTAGATCATGGTAGAAGTTATCTAAGGGGGAAGTAAGCGATTAGCCTTGTTCATATCGAAAGGCGCATTAGCCCAATGAAAAAGTTAACCAGCAATCAGCACTGAAGTCGGAAGCCAGAATTGGCAAACTTGATAAAGTTTGACAGAACGGAGTTGGGCAGAGCACACATAGAGGTAGCAGCATTTTAAACATTTTTTAAATATAGCTTGGTCTAAGAGGAATTGAAAACAGCCAAACTTACGTACACCAATAAGTCAGGTGTCATTGTTTTGGCGGCAAAAAAGACCTAACCTGGAAGGAATTTTATGCAGGGCGTATTGGTCCCCCAGTGATCATCTCCAATTTGGATGTCGTGGGGTAACCTACTACATTGTGGGTTCTTCTCCAGATTGATGTTTGTAAGTTTTGTTTTCTTTCTTTTTGTATTAATACCAGTGTTCGTTATTTTTTTTTTTTTTTTTTGGTTTAGATAAATAATCAACGTTCAACTTAAGCTTTAGTTGCTTTTTCGCATATATGATACCACGGTCTAAAGCCAGTTACCGTGGTACCTGATATTCAGATATCACGGTCCCGACCGTACTAATGCTGACCGTGGTATTTGCAAAAGTCATCGCATGTTCGTCATCACCAACACATGAGCCTAGAGGATTTTTTCAGATTGGTGGGAAATAAGTTTGGTATGATGCGAGTGGATGTAAGTATTTCTTATGGAAAAAAAACGCAGATCGGTAGCTCCTCGTTTTTACAAAGTAAACTTAGTATCAAATATGTATCTGCAAAAACGACAAAATGCAGACCAAGTTACCATGGTCTCAGATACTATATCTATAGAGGCGAAAGCCTTATTATTGCAATTATATTATTATCATTCTTATTATTATATTATTATTATTATATTGTAGTATCTGCTAAAACGCAAGTTCACTAAGATATTACGATACGATACGATACGAATTTATTAGGTCAAATAACATAATAGTTAAATAAGACCCTATCAATAATTTATAAAACATACATGTCAACATTGTCAACTTACTCATTAAAATGCTTAACAAAATATTGACGAAAAGAAGATCTATACCGGTTAGAAGCTGATGGTTTGCAGGGCTCTAATTTATTTTGATGCCTCGTGTTATAGCCGGTTCGCGCCGCTTCCGGTAGCAAATCACGATGCTTACTTGATTCTAACATTTTATTCCCGCATGTCATAGTAAGCTGGTGACGCCGGGCAACAAGGCTTTCTATACCAAGGAGCTTTATACCTTCTTCATAATTTGTGTACTCGTGGCCCAATATCACACGAACAGCCCGCTTCTGCACATTCTCGAGGTCATTGCTTTGTTCCTTACTCAACCCTGGATGCCACACAGGACAAGCATATTCTAAAATACTTAATATATACAATTTGTAAAAATTTAAAAGTGAAGGACGACTAAAACCAAAACGCTTTGTAGTCACTAGATTCCTTAGTGCTATATTCGCCTTCTTAATAATATTATGTACATGATCCGACCATGACATCTTTGAGTTAAAAGTCACGCCTAAAATCTTCATATTATTTACAATTGGCACATTTAGATCACCTTGACTAGGAATCTCATTTTTTTAAAATGAAACTCTCATAACTGCTGACTTTTTCCTGTTGATTTTGAGCCGTTTTTCTTCGCAGTCTGACTCCAGACGACGAATTATCCCATCCGTACTGATCATGGATTCAAGCTTTTGAAGTATCAGCAACGTCAAATCGTCTGCAAACTTGGCTCGGTTTTTATGCCATGTTGCAATCATGTTACACAGTATTAAAAATAACACAGGGCCTGTTTTAGTTCCTTGAGGTATTCCGCAGAAAAGCTCAAGAAAGTCCGATAGTACCCCATCAGCACTAACGCATTGCTGACGACCGTGTAAAAAACTGTAAACCATCCGAACTAAAAAAGCTCTAAAATCTGTCATTGACTCGAGAATGTCCGGGTGGCTTGACTTATCGAAAGCCTTTTCCAGATCCGCTTGCAGGATTTCGATGAATGCATTTTTGTTTTCCAGATGCTCCAAAGCTTCTTCCACAATTTTAACTAGATAGTGAACTGTGCTTGAGTGTTTAATAAATCCGTATTGACAGGGGTCTACTTTATCACAGAAATCTTCTAGTAACCATTTTTTCAGGAAATGTTCAAAAACTTTAGAAACAATAGGGGTTAGGGAAATTGGTCGCAGGTCGCTCACTGTATTCGGATTCGAAACTTTTGGTATCGGTGTAACCACTGCTTTTTTCAAGTCGTCCGGAAAGGTACCACTCAACAGACACTGGTTGATCAGGGCTGTTAAGGGTTCGGCCAGAAATGCAGCATTTTCTTTGTATAGTGCTGCTGGAGCGTCTCCCGGGTAAGTTGCTTTATTGGTGTCAAGTTTCTCGAGCACCTTTGCAACCTCATGAGGTAAAACCACTGGGATTTCCGAGGGATCCGGTAAGGGGGGAACGCTTGAAATCGGAGGATTACTTCTACATATGCTTGCAAAGTACCTGTTGATAGCATTGTTACTTGTATTCCTTCGGCAGAAGAAAGGAGGTGCAAGCCTCCCTGGCGATGAGAGTTTGCATTTCCTTTCGATTTAAAAGGTGAAAGCTTCTCTTTTCTGTTGATTTACTCGTCGATCTATTGTACCAGGTATTTGTGATGAACGCTGATAACGAGGCGTGGGTGGACAAACAGAGACTAACACGCTCGGAGCACTGAACTGCTAAGCATTGTTCAAATAGATGTAATAAGCTGCGTAGCGCTGTACGTGATGTTTACGTGTACTAGATGTTGCGCATGGTTTTAGCGAACATTATTACACACCTGTTCAAATTGAAAGTTAAGGTCCTCATCCATGCGACGTTTAGTGTTGCCACACTGATACTTGAAGTACAATTTGACCACTACATTACAAAACTACTAAATTAACGTATGGGCAGCAGTGTTCCTCTGACTAACAGTAAGCAGTCGTAAAAGAACAAATGTTTCTTTCGAAGAAACGCTTTTACTTTAAAGTAGAACTTTTGTGCTCCCCCTGGCAACCCTGGCGATGCTCCTCTTTCCTCGGCCAGTGGCGGAGCCCAATCAATCGATCTGATTGGCTCTGCGTAGGACAAAGTAGAACCAGGGTCTATTTTCTTATTCAGCTTATTACAGCGCGTTCAAAGGAAAATACGAATCTTTATACGCCGTGTTACACCAGTAAGATTTCATCACTGTTTGTCCAGGTTAATACTAGTAATATCTTGGGTTTCGGACGGTTTAAGGAAGAAATAGAAGGGTAGATCCTCCCTGCCCTTTGTGAATTTGTGTCCCAACAGGACTGTTGTCTTACGTGTGATGTCACAATCACTATTTTGATCATTTTCGTTGTTATCTGCCAAAATATTTACAAATCCGTTTTGTCTTGTCACCAAACTAAACCAAAACCAAAAAAAAAAAACTTTGGTGGCGCAGAGGGCTAACGCCGCGCATCTTTACCCTGCCTGCCAAGCCAAGCTACACCTTATCACACCTATTTGAACAATGCATTAATTGAGTGCTAAATCTTCACACGTATATCTGACCGAAGCGAACATATCTTGCCAAAGAAGCATGTTTGCAATATTCTGGAAAGGCTTTCTAGCAAACGTGTGTACCACAAAACCAAACTGGAGGAGTCACTTCCTTTACCTGAAGTTCAGCTTATAGCCACGTTGGAATCGTAGATATCCGTGCGACTGGGTGCGTTATACGTATTTGTACGATTGTCTTCCAATTCTATACAAGTTTGATGTCATCAGTTTGAGCAGCTACACAAGCTCGATTGTCCCTAGAATGGTTCAAATACATATTTAACAATATCTAAATTAGAATGCATCTAAGGACATCGTTCCTTTACTTCTTCAGCATCTACCCAATTATTAATGGAAGAAAAGAAACAAATTGGAAAGCGATCGTATATACCCTTGAACGCTCCTAGTCGTACGGATATCTACGATTTCGATGTGGTGAATTCGTTGATTAGTCAGACATCATATTCTCTGAACAAAGACAATCTTCTTGGAATGTGTCTTTATTTGTTTGTCAGTATCCTTTGCGAAAACTAAGCCTTCACCTAGCCTTCGCCAACATGATTCGGAAAAGCCTTAATGGTTTCCAGGACACATAGACCGTGTCCGAAAGCTCGTCAACTTTCCTTAGCATCTGCGAAACGTACGGAAATGTTGTGCCTCACCTCCAGCTAGTGTAAATCCTCCTTTCGCTAAGTCTCGCTTCAAAACAAGGTTTTGAGAATTCTCAAAAAATATATCCCTGCCCCAAGTAAATTTCCGGGAAAGTCTGAGAAAGAAACACTGTATGTTCTCCTTAATATTCTTCCAGTGCAATTTTTGCTATTTCTGCAAGCCTTCTTTTTTAAATAAATTTAGATCGTCATCTGCTTCCATCATATTTTTCACATATGAACCTAATAATTATCTCTGTCGCCATCATCATATGTTAACGAGATCGAACACTAACTTCCGGCTCCCAGAAATTAAGTGTGAAAGATCCTAATTTTCCTTACGATATATATAATACCATCTGTGTGGTTGGAAGGAAGCCCATCGCTTGTCAGGTCCCGGCTCAAAGGGTTATTGATTGTAAATTTCAAAAATAAGAGTAGTTATGTTTAAAACATAATTTATTATGAAATTTATTTTCTGAGAAATTTATTGTTTAATGAGTGTGGATGGCTAGTTGAATGATTGTTTCGTGTGTGGTTAGTTTTTGCTGTACGCATTCTAGGATAGGACAGTCTAGTTACCCATCACTCATTCACTTAAATTGGCTTGAAGACTCGCTGAAAATGGGTTACTTCGTTGTTCCGCTGTTCACGAATGATCGATTTTCAAATAGTGGAATTTCCGTGTGATTTGTGGTGCCTCTATGCGCTTGTATTTTTGCTGTATGCCTTACGAGAAAGATTTATCAATTGTTTGTTCAGGCACTAAGCAATCTTCATCGATCTCACCACTGCCCACTGAAAATCAGCATTTGCGTTGAGATTAAAATTTCCCGCGTCATAGTAGAATTTACGATGTGGGGACGGCTGGAGATATGCTGAGTCTCCTAACTAGAGCAGATAGTGAAAAATAAAAAAATCCCTTTGCAGAATCCAAATAATTCAGTGTATCCAATTAAATGACACACAAATGAGTTGGCTTTTCTGTTAAACTTTAATGGGTTTATTACTCATGTCAAATGGTTTGTCAATTTTTTTTTTTTTTTTTTAGAGGAGGGAGGGGGTATGTAATGTAGATAGGAGGTTATTTATACAGGTCAGATTTTCTTAGGTTATATTATATTATGTTAGGTTTATTATAGATTTGAAGGGGTACGTAGTTTTGTGCAAGGGTGTGCTTTGTAGCATTGCATTTACGAATTCCATTCTCCAGTCCACAGTGCTTGTTGTGTTTGTAGTTTAGTCTGACAAATTAAGAAAAACTTGAACTTGGAACTGTAAACAGAAGTTTGGTCATTAACTTTCGTCTAATTCGGTGATTAGAAAATTTTTTGACCTACACTGTAAACAAGAGCTGTAAGCTCATATGGCACTTGCAAGGCTTGGTAAAATGATGAAAGTAGGAATTCGCCAATGCGTGTGTTTGCTGTGATCATTAGTAGGCTAAGCAAAATCCGACTGTTCTTAAGTGAAAATTGCTAAGTCCCTAATATGCCTGCCAAGTTTCATCGCCCTAGCACATGTCTAAGCGTCTTGTTAGGATCACCGGAATTTCGGAACCCTCCCTCCAACTCCCCCGCAGTAATCGGATCCGGTCCGGTCTTGTCAGCTATGTATTTAGGGCTTGTGCTTGTTCTTCCCCCAAAATTTCATCCCGATCCGTCCACTCTGAACATGTCACACAATTTCCGGTCCCCCCAACTCCCCCCCAAAGTCTCCGGATCCATTCCGGACTTGAAGTGTGACGTCTGAGACACGAGATCTTTCCAAATATCAAGTTTCATTAAGATCCGATTCCCGGTTCAAAAGTTATAAATACGTCAACATTCCGGGTTCCCCCTCCCTCCACCCCCCACGGTGGTCGGATCGGGGAAATGACTATTTCCAAGTTAGTTTGGTCGGGTCCCCAATATGCCTGCCAAGTTCCATCGTCCCAGCACATGTGTAAGTATCTTAAGTCGGGATCACCGGAATTCCGGAACCCATCCTCCAACTTCCCCCACAGTGCTCGGATCCGGTCCGGTCTTGTCAACTATGTATCTAGGGCTTGTGCTTGTTCTTCCCACCAAGTTTCATCCCGATCCGTCCACTCTGAATATGTCACATGATTTCCGACTCCCCCCCTCTAACTCCCCCCAAAGTCACCGGATACATTCCGGACTTGAAATGTGACATCTGCGAGACACGAGGTCTTTCCAAACATCAAGTTTCATTAAGATCCGATTCCCCGTTCAAAAGTTATAAATACGTCAATATTCCGGATTCCCCATCCCTCCTCTCCCCCCACGGTGGTCGGATCGGGCAAGTGACTATTTCCAAGTTAGTTTGGTCGGGTCCCTAATATGCCTGCCAAGTTTCATCGTCCTAGCACTTCTGGAAGTACCCTAACTCGAAATGAGTGGTCTGACAGACCGACCGACCGACAGACCGACAGACCGAAAAGTGATCGGTGTACGGCACTTGAGCGAAGCTGCAAGTGCCATAAAAAAACTTGCAGTATTTGCTACTGGGATTACTCTTATCTTTATTGAAATAAGATTATCCCTAATTCGGATTAATCTTATCCCAATAGAGATCAGATTAATCCCAGTAGCAAATACTGAATCCTTATTCGGAGAAACTTTTTACAGTGTAGTGATTAATATAAACTTCTATCCCTCCATCTTTTTTCCGCCATACAATACTGTTTTCAAAACTTTTATATCGTCAATTCACTCGCTGGTTCCTAAAAGCAGCGCGGTAAATTTGAAACTAGCTAAACCTTGGTTCCTTCCTTGGTTCATCATGGGAGGAATATTTTCTAACGAAATTAGCCAAAATTTGGAGAGAAATCATGAGAAAATGAAAGAAATGCAGAGAATATCGGTAAGAAAATGAGACTGATTGCAGACACCATATAGATTTGTAAGTGAGGATGCTACAGCCAGGCTGCGTCGTCACGATGACGTCAGCTCATGGCGGCCCTAGACATCGTGTATCATAGAGGCGTCATTGCCAGTATAGCTCATGGCCACATGTGGACATGGTGAGTGTATTGGGATGGAAGACAAATAAGAACAGGAGAGTTGAGCCCAGACTGGCTACAGCCAGAGTCACCAGAGAGCTTGCCTACTACTTTTTGGGATCCCAAAACGTAAGTGGCGGGATACCTATGACATCGAAAAGTTGTCTGTCTGCCCATCCGTCTGTGTGCACGATAACTCTCGAAGGCATTGAGATAGTTTGATGAAATTTGGTGGGAGGATCCTTTGGATTAAAGTACAAGTCAAGTTCGAAGATGGGCTTTGTAGCCTTATATTTGAGGGTGGGGGAGGGGTTTCAAATTAAGGCGCAAAAAAATATTTTTTGAAAGCTATTTAGATAGTTGATTTAGGGGTAAGGAGACACGCTGAATCCGAATATGAAAGTTATTTTCTCTCCGGACAAGTAGTTCGCCCGGAATCCGGCTAAAACCGGAAAGTTTGTTAAAAGTAAAAGTTGTATTTGAAGTTGATTAGATGTTTGATTTAGGGGTAAGAAGACATGCTGAACACAATAGTGAAAACCATTTTCTTGCCTGACAAGTAGTTCGTCCGGAATCCGGCCAAAACCGGAAAATTTGTTAAAAGCAAATTTGAAGTTGATTAGATGATAGATTCAAGGGTAAGAAAAGACACTGAATCTGTATATGACAGTCATTTTTTAACCGGACATATAGTTCGTCCAGCATCCGGTTGAAACCGGATTTTTTTTTAGAAGTTAAAGTTTTATTTGAAGTTGATTAGATGTTCTTTATAGGGATAAGGAGATACGCTGAATTCGTTTCTGAACTATCTTTTGTTTTTGCTGGGCAAGTAGTTTGCTCGGAATTCGGCCGAAACTGGAAATTTGGCAGAAGTAAACCAGGAAGTTTTGATCACTATCGTCAAAATAGATGTGGCTTATACAGGTATATCTGAACTTGGTTTTCTCAGATGATTAGCGTGGCGGAGACAGGATCTGGCGAAGACAAGACCTAGTTGTCTGGTCAAATATTAAATTTTTGGGATCCCATCGAAAACTTTGGTCTTGTTCCTAAAGAATGAGAGTGAACTCCTAAGATTAGGAATAACGTGTCTCGTTGCAGGTTGTGACATTATTCCAATCTGATTCCAATACTATCTGCCTAGTCATTTAGAGATAGGATTCAGGATCATTCAGGATTGCTTAGTAGCCTAGAATCGGAACCAGCTTAGATGCTGGATCTGTGGCACCTACGGCATCTACTATGGAAAAGGCTTGAAACAGCCAAAGCCATGGGTAATTTGTCGAAAGCAGAGCCTAGTCTTAAAGTATTCAGTTATTTTAAAATACTGGAAGTTGGAGAGTAAGTAGTGTGAGGGTCCTTTAAGCAGTTCTAAACAGATTATTTTGAGACCGTCTTTAAGCTCTTTTTTTTTAAGCTGGAGCGCCAGATTGTGATGCAGAATCAAATGCGAGAGAGAATGCTTGCGACACAGATAGCTCGAACACGCGAACTCCTTTATTGGTTTGGATCGTTCTATGTCATTGCTGCAGTCGGCATGATCACCAAGTAAGTAACCTGGGCTAACATTTTTGACCAGGAACATACAAGATGTTGATTCAAGGCCAGTCCGAACAGACTGAATGCATTGATGAGGTTTTACTTTCAAATTAGTAGGTCAAGCCTCCACTTCCTTTTGTACGAACAAAATTATTGGGAAAAAAGTTTTCTTGTACCAGCATAACAAATTGAATGAATTTGTTAAAAAAAATGGTGGGAGTACAAATAAAAACACTCAGAACTCGATATAAATACCAATACAGAAATCCTTACCCACCAAACGCTCTTGATGCTTCATAGCCTGCTTGAGGAACCTCCCAAGCCGATGAAGGTTCATATTCACGGTCAGATCCTTAGGAGATCCTATATTTACTGACTGGAAATGAGTCGATGGTAGGGACTGTTGGGAAGACCCAGCTCTCCCCGTCGTTACATTAGCTGGATTATAATGTTGGTCTCCTAGGATTTTTGGCGCGCTTGTGTTTCTGAACTGAAAAACCTAAGATAGCAGTAGTTCCTTCATGGGAGACCCTATATTCGTTGACTAGGAGTGAGCCAATTCTAGGGGCTGTCGGCTAGACCCAGCTAATCCCGTCATCACATTAGCTGAGCTATAATGCGGGTCTCCTGTGATTTATGTCGCACTTTCTAATGTTTCTGAGTTGCAAGATACTGTGCTGCGCCATCACACTCCTGAGTTCCCAACTGGGATTCTTTACAGGGTACTGACAGAGTGGCTAGACCGCTCACTCCTCAAAATAACCGACGATAAACAAGAGGGTCATAAAATGCAGTTTTAGTAACAGATGGTGCATGACTGGCAAGGGTTTCTCTCCTAATTTCCGTCGCATATCAATTCCTTTAAAGTTTAACTGAAAAGCCAACTTATTTTGTGTCATTTAGTTGAATACACTGAATTATTTGGATTCTGCAAAGGAATTTTTTTGTTTTCCACTATCTGCTCAAGTTATGACGTTCAGAATATCTGCGGCTGTCCCCACAGCAGCCCCACAGCGAAAATTCTACTATGACGTGGGAAATTAGAGGTAAATTAGAGGTACTACAAATCACACGGAAATTCCACTATTTGAAAATCGATTATTCCTGAATAGCGGAACAACCAAGTAACGCAATTTCAGCGGGTCTTCAAGCCAATTTAAGTGAATAAGTGATGGGTAACTAGATTGTCCTATCCCAATCCTTTTCGGTTAAACTTTAAAATAACTCTTAGCCTAACAGAAATGATCTTTTCACCATGAAATATTCCAGAATAACCTTTTTTCGAAAAAACCTTTGCTTGTGCTGTGAAATTAGCGGTTTTCTTGTTGGCGCTTGTGGACTGAGTCCAGACTTCGCGCTCTCCTCATAAACTGTGTGTATTTTTGTATATTTTGTGTGTGCATTTTTATTAGTGCTTTTTACGTTTTTTCAGTTCTACTGCACTTATGCCCTAGGGCAGTGCGTTATCAATCATTCATTCATTCGTTCTCGGAAGCCATCCTTCCTTCGACTTCAGTTGGCGGTCTGGCTTGGTAGCAATCCCTTTCCACCTTTATTTTCTTCTTCTCTGACTGTTCTTGGACGTCGAGCGATTTTACGCCAAGACCCCTACCCGCTCCCTCCGTTACCTATCTTTACAAACCCCAAACCCAAACCCCAGACTAAAGATAGCCTACCAACGAAACTTAGTTTACCCATCTCAGTTTTATCATTTTTTATCGTTTTCAAATTAAATATTTTGAAAAGGCAATGTCGCCATTTCATTTTTTTTTTTAAATAACCGATACCGCATTTCGGTTTGCGTATTCGCTTGTGCGTATTAGTTTCCAATCAGTCATTTGTAAAAGTTTGGAGTAAAACTGGATAATGTAAAATGGAACAATGACGAGGGAGGAGATTTCTGAAACTTTCAGTTCCGTAGAGGAGTTAATGGCAGTATGAAAGGCAGAATAAGTAGGCTAAGAGCAAGAACAAATAATCTGACAGAACCTCCGTATCCCTGTCTCTGTAATGTGATTATGCGGAGTCGAATATTTCCCCATACCCTGTCCGCTACGAACGAGCGAGGTTAGTAGCTTCGCGCCACTCACGTTTCGTTACCTCTACAAATAGCTAAATCGCTGTGAGTGAACCCGCCGGTGAGGAAAAGTGGAAGTCAAAGCTGATTGGTTCTATGGACGCGCTCCAGAGCGGGTCAGCGCGCGGAGTACGCCTCCTGCCAGCCGCCTGCACAATTTTTTTCTGCGGTAAGCAACGGTGGAGTAAAGGGGTATCAACACCAGCTCAAAGCTAGAGTAAATACCTCTAGGTCCGCTTAGTTTTGTCGGGGTATTCATAGTCGCTGCATGAGACAAAGGACAGTATTTCTATGTTCTTGGTAAGAGGTGTCGATTATCTGTCAACTCACCAACTCTTTCCCTGGATATCTTTTCCTGTCTGCTAGCTTTGTTTCCGCATGTCTAAGTCGGTTATTTGACAATAGGATGTATCAGCGATTTGAAAGCCTGATAATCTTGATCGAATCTTAGCCAAAGACGTTGTATACCGTTTGGAGGTGCCGAAGGGAACTCTAGGCCACTCGTATATGTTGAACTTCTGCAAGGTCTTATGTTCGAGCGTAGGCTACTAAGATAAATGGACTACTTTAAAGGAGGGTTTTCGCGAGATTCCGGAATCACTTTCCAGTGAGCGAAGCGCATGGCGAAAACTGTTGGAAAGCGATTCCTGGAATCACTTTCCCACTCGACTGATAGCAAAAACCCATGGAAAGCTGAAATCGCCAGGAAAATGTAAAATTACAGGCTTTTTGGAACAAATGTGGTCCGCATTCTTTCTTTCTCATATGTTCCAACGAAGTTATCCTTTATGACATCTGCCGTTTTTTTTTCCATTTGTTTGTGACGCTTGCCGTATTTTTTCAACGTTGACGAAATTCCCGCCGAAGCATTCAACTCTCCGCGGATCTTTCCACGAACCTTCTGGAATCACTTTCCGAGAAAACTGCTTCGTTTTCCAAGCGCGAAAACTGGGTGGACAGTTCGGAAACTTACCAAAGCAGCGCGAAAACCATTGGAAATTGATTCCGACTTTGCTTTCCAGCCCACGAAAAGGTTGGGGTTGTATTCTTATAGAATCCCGTATTGTACCGACTATGAAGAAAACTGATTTAGATATTTAATAAGCTAATATAATAGCCGTCACACTGGCTCCATGGCGTGACTGATCCATCCAACCACTATAGCAGCGTAAGACGCAATCAGCTCGCAGTCAGCTTGGTCTGAAAGATGTTTATACTCCGTCCATGTCTCGCAGTTTTTGACGGGTTACAAGTAAGCTAATATTGAAGAAGTAATGGTTATATTCTAGCATTAGCAGTGTCCAGATCGCCCCCATCCAGTTCGCTAGTTTAAACCCGAACTCGGTACGACCGTGGGGTCTTCTAGTTGCGCGACTAGGCAAGCTTAAAATATCCAAAAAAAAAAACAGACTGAAAGACAAACATGAATAAAAAGAAAAAAGTGTTGCTAAATACTTGGTGGTATCTGTTTCTTTCAATAATTTTTTTCTTTTTAACAAATCACCACATTTTCAAGATCCCTGAGCTAATGGGTCGCTGTCACTACACCCACACGCCAGTTCACCCAAACCAAAGATCCGACAGTTCGGCGACAGGTCAGTTTGACCACGCGTCAGTTTGCCGACACGCCAGTGCGTCGACCGCTTCAAAAATCCGTCAATTCGTAAACACGGCAGTCCATGCACACATAAGTTCGTTCGTCAGTTGACACAAACGCCACTTTGTAACTACTCCCATTGATTGTTGACCCACGTCTCCAAAGTAGAAAGGATCACTGAAATCAGTTAAACAAAGGGAACTAAACCTGGGGGATTAATAAGAGAAAGCCGACATTCGCGCATATTAACAAGAATGAATAAGGGGAAGAATTGAGAACTCGCATAACCTCGATGTCAGCCAGCTAAGCAGGCTTTTTTGCGATTCTGATTTACTGGGGGTGAGCCTAGGTGGAGCTTCGCTTGTTGCCTCTTGCAGTATTAAGTGTTACCTCTAAAGCAAAAGTAATGAAGCAGTCGGAAAAGGCGGGTAGTTCAAACAGTGCTGATTTCTGCTGGATTGCAGCAACGAAGAAGTAGAAGCAACCAAGGCCGAAAGGGATCCAGAGTGGAACCCAAGTGTCAGACATTTGAAGGAAGGAAGGATTATACAAATGGAAAAGACTTTTAATCTGGGGCCAGACATGTAATAAGAAGCTTATTTTATCACTACCTTTCACAAAGACGACGAAGACCAAGTGCCAAGGGAATATGGCATAAGATTACTTAGGGAGCCATTAAGCAACTGGAACGTTGAGGCCTAGACCGAACATGCATGCATTTAGTTCAGATTCAACAGGATCGGTGTGAACATAAGAAATTTTATTTTAGTTGTCTCAGGACTGTAAAGAATCGTTTCTGGAAAAGGTATTTAGCTGGCGAAATGTAATCAAAGGGTTATTATGTTTTTGGGATCCCAAAACGTAAGTGGAGGGATACCTATGAGATCGCAAAAGTTGTCCGTCTGTAAGCACGATAACTCTCGAAGAGAATGAGATATTTTGATGAAACTTGCTATGAGGATTCTTTGGGTCAAGAGTAAGGTCGAGTTCGTAGATGTGCTCTGTAGCTCTACATTTACGGGTGAGGGAAGGGGTTTAAATTAAGAGGCAAACAAAGTATTTTTAAACGGCTAACGTGATAGTCGATTATGAGGTAAGAAGACATGTTGAACACGATGGTGAAAACCATTTCTCGCCGAACAGGTAGTTAGCCCAGAATCCGGCCAAAACCGGAAAGTTTGTTAAAAGTGAAAGTTTTATTTGAAGTTGATTAGATGTTCGATTTAGGGGTAAGATGGCATGCTGAACACGATGGTGAAACCATGTTCTCGCCGGACAAGTAGCTCGCCCGGAATCCGACCAAAACCGGAAAGTTTGTTAAAAGTAAAAGTTTTATTTGAAGTTGATTAGATGTTCGATTTTGGGATAAGAAGACATGCTGAACACTTATGTGAAAAGCATTTTCTACCCGGACAACCCAGAATCCGGCCAAAACGGGAAAATTTTTTAAAAGCAAAAGATTTATTTGAAGTTGATTAGATGACAGATTTAGGGGTAAGAAGAGACGTTGAAATTGTATATGATAAATCTTTTTTTACCCGGACATACAGTTCGTCCGGAATCCGGTTGAAACCGGATTTTTTTTATATAAGTTAAAGCTTTAGCCTACTTGTTGATCAGGTGTTCTTTATAGGGATAAGGAGATACGCTGAATTCGTTTCTGAACTTTCTTTTTTTTTTCGCTCGGCGGCCGAAACCGGAAATTTGGCAGAAGTAAAGCAGGAAGTTTCGATCAGTATCGTCAAAATAGATATGGCTTATAGAGGTAGATCTGAACTTGGTTTTCTCAGATGATTAGCCTGGTGAAGATGGATCTGACGAAGTCAAGACCCGATTGTCTGGATCAAATATTAAATATCCTATCGAAACCTTTGGTCTTGTTTTAAGTTGTACTCTCTAGTCTCTACAATAAATTTGGTTCATACCATTTTCTCGTATAGTTGCGAAAAACAGTTGGCTATAAAGTATTTCCTAATTTTGAATTAATAATTGATTATTATAACACACCTGGCTAAATTTTTCATTAACAGTTTCATTTACTATTAACAGTCTGTTTTTTTCATCACTAAGAATCTGCCTCAGAAATGTAATGAATGTTTTTGTATGATGAATAAAAAAAAGGGTAAGTCGTTCTTCTCACGTACTTCTCCTGGGACGGATATTCTAACTGATTTTCTGAACTTAGAGTAAACACATTTAGATGTCCCTTCCTTCTTTAAACTTGAACTGGCGTTTGGTCCACATTGATGTCGGTCCCTTTCTGCCTTTATTTTCGTCATCCTCGACTTCTATCAACTCACTGTACAGTAGCCCCTCATCTCGTTTCTTCAAGCTGTTTGTATAGCTGCTATTTCTTGGAGGGAAAAGGGCAAAATGTATACCTCTTTCTGTTTATTTTTGAATTTCCTGACGCAAAGAACGGCGATCAAAGAACCAGCATCAATAATTGCTCTGTGGTCGGGACAGGCACCGGATAGGCTCCACCCCCGGTAAATCAGAATCGCAAAAAACCTACTCTGCTTGATTCAAGTCGTCTCAATTCTCTCCTTATTTATTCTTGGTATTAACAAGATCAGTATTAACAAGGTATTAATGAGGGCAAAATTAGTTCAGAAGCTTCAGTAAATTGCACGTACTGAATATTAATGAACAGATCAGATTGACGGAGGTAGAGGTGTTACTAGCCAAAATGTTTGGGGGGGGGGGCAAGGTATTTAGCGACTGGCTGGTCGAAAAGTTTTGACGAAAACCAACTGATTTTCAGAATAACCGACTGTTTTTACGAAAAGACCTACTGTGTTGATGAAACATCGACTGTTTTTACGAAAACACCGCGGCGCTTCGCGCCGACACAGTTATGTTTTTTTACCGACTGGTCGACAACATTTGGGGGTGGGGGTCCCCTCAACCCCCCATACGTGACGCCCCTGGACGGAGGAATTTGATTTTCTGCTATTTGCGAACGAGTTTTGCTGAGGTTACGATTTTGAAGAAAGAAGAGATACAATTTTGTTAAAAATAATCATTTCCATTGATTGGTATCTTTCGGATTAGACACTCTCTCTTTTCTGAAAACCTCCTATCTCTATTATTCTAGTCGGCAACACAATAGATGGATGACGCCTTTCTAAGGCATTCGGTTCTGAGGACAATAAATGATTATTTTATCGCTAGAAACAGCTGGAATTATCCGCTGAAAGGAAGCATGTACAGGCTTCCAATTCTTATAGGAAGCAAGATGAGTGCCTCCCCTTCTGCTTTTAGCCGCTGTAATTGGAACGTCTTTAATCTTTGACAACAGTCATTTGTAAAGCCTGGGAATGAACTCCAGCTAGCCGATTCTGAATCTACTTGGTTACAAGGGTGGCGCGGGTCGCATCGGTCACAGCATGTCCGCCTTGTAGAAAATTATCTAAAAAAATACCCAAGTAAATCTTAAAAGTTGCATCACTAGTTGCGTTTTTGCAGATACCATGGTATCTGTTACCACGGTAGCTGGATCTGCAATTAGTCGTTTTTGCAGTTACGATTCCGGATTCGAATCCTCAGCACGAAATGGTGGATTCGGAATCGGATTCCTTCCTAGTCCTGGTTTGGATTCGAATCCTTTCATGATCGGATTCGCCCATTCAGAGGCGTTACTAGAGAAAAACGACTATTATTGAGAAAAAAGACTGTGTTGACTTAAAATCGGCTGATTTTAAGAAGAAACGTCTATTTTTACGAAAAACCAACTGTTTTTTTTTATTGTTTTTAAGAAAAAATGACTATTTTCTAAGAAAAAAATCGACTGTTTTTACTACTTTTTTACCGACTGGCCGACAACATTGGGGGGGGGCACCCCCCCTCCCCCCCCCAGTAGTGACGCCTCTGTGCCCATTTGTGTACGGGTATTCGAACGAAAGGTGAGACAGCGAGGCTGCCCTGGGTTTTCGGAATTAGGAAGGAAAGGATGTTTGTGTCTAGGGTCCTTTTAGACAGTCAAAAGGGATGTATTGTGTAGTCGTCAGATTTCAAGGAAATGACGAGGGTATAGGGTGCTTCTGGAATTATAAACGAAATGATTTTCGTCCCGATGATCCTTTAAAGCACAACTAAAACTAGAAATCACCTTTTCACGGTGGAATGGCTCAGAGATATCGTTTTTTTCGAAAATACTATTATTTTCTACGTGCAATCAGCGATTTTCTTATTAGCCCCTATCGACTCTCTCCGGCGCGGCGGCTTGACGCAAGATATTTGAAAAGTGAGCGCACCGTGGTTAAAAAGTGGGAAAATCAAGCAAAGCAAAAGAAGTCCCAAACAGAAGATAGGCCTGATAGTCTACCATGTCATCCAACATGAAAGACGACATTTTGAAGCTTCTTATGTCCTTATGTGTAAGAGAGTTTTCGGCGGACCTTGAAGCTTTCGGAAAAGTTTGCGTTGAGTGACTGGCAAACTCGGCTACACAGTACAAAGCAAAACAATGCCGAAAGGCGGGGCTTTTAATTCCATAAGGGAGCTAGGGATAGTATAAAAGGCGCAATATGTCGGACTGTCGGACCTACAATACATAGGCTATCCAGTCTCCTTCCCTAAACGTTTGATTCATTCTTATTCAGAGATTTCGCATTTCGTAAAACATATTTTATCCACCCAACTGCATTACACTTATCTTCGTGTTTGGTTTTCGTAACATGTATTGCTCTGGATTGTCTTTTGCCGTGTTTGTCATAGACCCCAAAGGGCCTGGGAAGTATTTAAAACGGCCGGAGCCGTGAGTAATTTGCTGGAAACAGAATTTGGTTTAAAGTATTAAATGAGATAAGATTATAATTCTGGGATAGAAACATTATCTACCGCTAGTTTTCCTTTAAAGTTTAACCGAAAAGGGCTAGGATAGGACAATCTAGTTACCCATCACTTATTCGCTTTCTTCGCTATTCGCGCTCGAAGATAATCTCCATCTTTTAGTTGATATGTATAAAAGCATTGGCCTTTCAGTTAATTATTCTAAAACTGAGTATCTCGTATTTAATGGACCTGTTAATAACGACTCGCGATTGCGTGTAAATGAGAATACTGCTGTACCTCAGTCTGCTTCTCTTAAATACTTGGGTCTTGTCTACGGTTCTGATATCCGTATGTTCAGAGGACGTATCTCGGATTCCGCATACAGAGGTATGTGTATTGGCTACGGTAAAGCTGTAGCTCTAAAGAATACAGTAAATAGACTTATTCTAGGACGTCTCTTCAATGCTTTGGTCACACCGCACTTTCTGTATATTTCTCCATTTTGGGATTTGTTAAACATTTCTGAGAAAAGGCAAATACGGACAAAGTACTACAAACTGGCAAAATACCTTCTCGGACTCCCCCCATGGGAGTCTAACTCAGTCCTATCGAAAAAGTACAACATTATCGATCCTTCCGCTAAGTGCGAAACCATAGAGCGTCGGGCTAGATCCCGGGCTCTTAAAAACACCTATCAATCGCCGTTGACTCGCCTAACTTACCTGTAAGTGTTATAAAGTATATGTAGTGTCTTGTTTTCTTTGTATGTTGTTAACTTTTCTTTCTATTTCATTACTCCGCTCTTTCCTTTGTTGTATAGCGGGCCTCAATAAATTATTATTATTCACTTAAATTGGCTTGAAAACCCGCTGAAAATGAGTTACTTTGTTGTTCCACTATTCACGAATAATCGATTTTCAAATAGTGGAATTTCCGTGTGATTTGTGGTGCCTCTATGCGCTTGTATTTTTGCTGTATGCCTTACGAGAAAGATTTATCATTTTTGTTTTTGTTCAGGCACTAAGCAATCTTCACCAGTCTCACCACTGCCCACTGAAAAGCCGCATTTGTGTTGAGATTAAAATTTCCCGCGTCCTAGTAGAATTTACGCTGTGGGGACGGCTGGAGATATTCTGAGCCTCATAACTAGAGCAGATAGTGGAAAATAAAAAAATCCCTTGGCAGAATCCAAATAATTCAGTGTATCCAATTAAAAGACACACAAATGAGTTGGCTTTTCAGTTAAACTTTAAGACAATAGGAAATTAATAAGACAGATGAAAATGTATACTTGATTACTTTTTAATTCCTTTCTCTAGCTACCGGAAGTACAAGAGGCCAAATGTTCTAGCACCGCTTCTTCCTCTGACGTTTGTTGGTGCATACCAAGCCGATTTAGCCTATGGAAGTAAACTTTTGCGGATAAGAGGTAAGACCAGTATTTTAAAGTAGTTAATGATATTTTATGAGAGAGAGATTCCAAACAATAGAAAACTCAGAAACACAGTTACCTTGTGTATATGAATCGTAATCTAAATCCAGCGAAATTTGTACGGAGAAACGCAAGAAAAAACACACAACCGGGTACACACCAAACATTCAGAACACCTTACTAAAATCATATATATGACTTTTCTTTGAATTGGGAAATGCAGCAAGATCATTCTTAATCTTCAGCAGATCATGACCCAAAATATTCCATGCTTTGTTCCCCCGATCCAGACCAGACCGAACACAAGGGGAAGAGTAGCTAACATTGACAAGTCGCGGCTTCTTCAGCCCCCCATAAACTCAACCGAAAGGGATTTTTCTTCGTTTGTGCCTTATTTTATCCGTAATTTTTACTGTCTGTAAATATCAATCAGCCGTGATTTGTAATTTGTTATGTTGACGATTCGCAGCTAGCAGTTGTAAATAATAAATGAGTTAAATGGTGAACCGAAAAACTTCACGTAAAATGACAGTACGAGGTAACAGTGTTACGGTCTGATATGATGATGATGATGATGATGAAATTTTATTTACGCACTAGACGAGAAGAAATAAATAGTGCAGTATAGATAAAGAAAAGGAAAAACTACTCTGAGCTTTCAATAACGGAGTAAATTCACAGGTTCAAAAAATAAACATGAAACAAGAAAAGAGACTAATCGGGTCTAAAAAATCTTCTTCCTAAATGGAATGCGGAAAAATGGCCAAGGGCAGAAACGTGAAGGTCCTGGACAATAGAAGACAACTTTGTACAAGGGTCAGAGGGCAAAAAATTCGCAGTTATACGGGAATTCCTATAACGTCGAGGAAGGTACAACAGAAATTTACAGTATTTAAAATAATAAGTCCGGATACGTTTTAAATCTTTTTGTCTCAGAATGCCAAAAATTCCGGAAAGGTTGCAAACAGAGGGAGAACAAAAGCTGTTATATGAATTACCAAGGGCTTTTCTGTTATACCTTCCTCTGTTGGGAACGATTTTTCCATATCCGATACGAATGGAATCGTGAACAGCCGAAACAGCGTTATCGCAGATTTTTTTCAGAGACCGAGCTATGGTCATGCCAAGCCATTTTACGGTAGTGGAATTGGGGAGTTTGTCGTTTTGAAAAGAAAGATAGGAATCTTTTTGGCTGTTGAATTTAAGGTACTGACATTTAGAAATGTTAACAGAAAGGCCAATCTGAGATAGACTTTGACACAAGGTTTTAATGTTAGATTCTAACCCACTTTTAGTTCGACTTATTAATAAAATGTCGTCTGCATAAGCTATGTAATTAATACTTAGATCTCCAAGGAAAAAAGTTGGCAACAAACCTGAGAGGCATTCATAAATGGCACTTTTAAAAACAAAAGGAGATAGGACTCTGCCCTGTGGCACACCCTTGCTCACAGGAATGGGTTCCGAAACCGCCCCTGACCATTTTGCCCGAACAATTGCATTACCGTACCAGAACCTTAAAACAGAAACAACGGAAGCATTAACACCCTGACGTAATAAAGAAAGTAGAGCCTGTGAATGTACTACATTATCGAAAGCTCCAGAAATATCGATTGCACAAAGGTGAACAGCAAATTTTCCAAGACTCGCCTCCTTAAGAATTGTAGAAAACCTTTGATGAAACCTTTGATATGAAGATGATGGCCAGAGGAATTGAGAGAAATAGAGGAGAAATTATTTCCACACTGTCAGAAGTTTCATAACAGATAGCGCATAACACTTTCATGAATAACACCTTTTCACTTAGAAATAAAGTGTTATGACCAATTAAGTTTACACTATTTCGTGCCTAGATCTCCAACAACACTTTCAATTGGTAAAAATACTAACTGGAACGAAAGAAACATAACAGATAACATCCCAAAGTGTTATCTGTTGAAACCGGGCATCCTTCTGTTGTCGTTATGTAACTTCTGACAGTGTAGTGTTTTTACCAATTGAAGGTGTTGTTGGGGATCTAGGTACGAAATACTGTAAACTTAATTGGTCATAACACTTTATTTCTAAGTGAAAAGGTGTTATTCTTGAAAGTGTTATGCGCAATCTGTTATGAAACTTCTGACAGTGCAGTTGATTGCAAAATACTAACACCAGCCAACATTATTCGCAACTAACTGAAGAATAAATCAACGACCGTGAATTGCATGAGATTCCGTGAATCTCGCCCGCTCTTGAATGATTCAGTGGGTCGGGCAGCGTACACTAGCTAAGCGCCTAAGCGGACGCATATTTTCTTCTTGCAAATTTGGCTGCTTATACAACAGAAAGTCCTCAACTTATCGAAACAAAAACATTTTCATTTACTCCCTAGGCTATTCATATACCACCTAAACCGTGGTATCTGAAAAGTCATCTCACTTTCATCAAATTTTGTCAAATTGGTGAGAAAGAAGTTTAGCACTTAGTGATGTGACTAAATATCAGTTTTTCTTTTGGGATGACTTCGAAAAGCGTAATTTCGGCAATTGTCGTTTTTGCAGAGCAACTGTATATCAGATACCATGGTAACTGCAAAAATGACTATTTGCAGATCCAGTTACCGTGGTAACAGATACCATGGTATCTGCAAAAACGCAACTAATATTTTAAATTCAGATAAATCTGTTATCAGACTTGTGACAGCTTCGTGCATGCCAACATACGTTTATTCTACTGCCAAGATATCCGAATTCCACGACCTGTTCGACTTGCCATTCATTTTCGGTCCGGGGTTCATAGCTTGTCCGCACGTGGCCGCAATACGCGCATAAACAGCGGCTGATCGTCAGACGACTGATCAACTGTTTGGGGTTGACGGGCGAATTAAAAAGAAAAACCTAATTCCGAATATTTTGTGCATGAAATAAAATACATAAAATTAAAACAAAACATCTTGTGATTGTGTCAAAGTCATGTATAGTTGTCTTGTTTTCTTTAAACTAGAAAAATTGAACAAATTGAATATTTACAGATTTCTGGTAGCTAGTAATATAGAAGTAATATAGTCCAATTCAAATATTTTTTTTTAAATTAAAGACAATAAAATGATACGAAAACAAACTGCAATCATTATATGTGGTCCAGTCACTTTTCAGTGTGGGATGACTGGAAATTGACTTAAATTATTATTTTTTCCTAAGAACACCAACAAAATAAATGGCCTATCCAGGTATTCCAACAGAGATCAGACATAAATAGAACAGCTTACGCTGTTGAAATTAGAAAATCATTCTACCTTTTACGAAATTATATGAACAAATCCTGGGAGTGAAAAAATCGTGCTATGTTCACATTGGTCTGACACAATTTAAACTGGATGGACATGAAATCGTGTTCGGGCTAATACATCCGCATGAAGAACAAATAATCTGATAGAACCTCCGTCTTTGGTCCCATGCAGCGACTGTGGAGTGGATACCCCGAAAAAATTGAGCGGAGCTAGAGGTATATGCTGTAAGGTTTGAGTTGATACCCGTCTACTTCCCTCTACGCCGTTGCTCATACGAGGTGAAAAACCGTAGGATGCCTTGCAGGCGTGGAGAGCCCGCTCTACAGCGCGTCACCTGTGACGTCAGTATGGCAGACAACCAATCAGCTGTAAAGGATGACTCCGACGGCGTTAGGATTCTTCAGCGGAGTTGTACTGCGATACAGCTGTTTGTAGAGATAACAATTATGATGCTCTGCGTAGCTCCTCCGCTCGTTTGCATCGGGTAGGGTGTCAGAATATATTCGACTTTGCATGGTCGCATCACAGAGATAGGAATACGGAGATTCTATCAGATTATTTGTTCTTGTCCGCATGAAACTGAATTCACTTAGGTTTACGAATATTCGCTTACGTCCTACTGAGGCCGAATGAAAATCCTCTCATGTCGGAAGAGAATTCGATTAAGTCGTTTGCATATTTATCCGCTCTGTTTCTGCAGTTGAAGGAGTTAAAAACATTCGCAATGTGCTTTATCACGGTAGATGCCGTGCATTGCAGTTGCAGTAACAAGATTAAATGGGAATTTTTCTAACAGCATGTACGGAGACGTTTCTAAGACATTAAAGCAGAAATATAAAAATGCTATTTCTGCAAGAGATACAGTGCTTACCATCCCTACAGCCTTTCTGATTCTTCCAACACACGAAAAAGACAAGAAAACAACAAGAAAATCCAAAGAGACACGCCAGGTTTCAGTTTGGCCTTATTACAGTTCAGCGCTCCAAGTGGAGTAACAGTCCCCTATTTCCTCAGGCTCAACACTTGTGTAGACATAGTAAAAAGTCGGTTCCATAGGGTAATGGGTGACTTTCACTTTCTGCTGCTGAGACATATGTAAAATCTCAATTACCCGGGACGCAAATGACAGGTTTTCCACTACTAACCTGTGGATCTATTTTAGCATGTCTGATCCAAGTGCTGACGGCGAGGCTAACAGAAACTAGTCTCTTGGAAGCGGGGAGAGGGAAAAAGAAAATTCCGTAAAAAACAAGCTAACTGATCCAATTTTCTTTAAAATAAAAAAAGAAAGAGTAGAAGCAACAACTGTAATTGTGAAAAAAATTAGCAGTTACATTGCATATTTTTATCTTTTCTAATTGCCGACGCATCCTCTGAGGGATGGACGTTATGTTTCTGCGCGGTTTTTCTCTCGAACCGAAACAGCAACAATAAAGAAAAAGGCAGTCGTACTTGAGTTGTGGGGTCGCGATCACTTTGGAAAGGTAAACTGAAAGTTTATATATCATCTTTAAATGGAAGTATTTCCAATAGCATATATGGAGACGATTCAGAGGGATTAAGTGGAGATGTTTTCCTCTCTCCATTGTTTCGTTTTGTACCTACGAATGTTTAGCGCTTTTTCAGCCATGCCGAGTTTGCCCGTCACACAACACAAAGTTTGCCGGAATTCCCAATGTCCGCTGACAACTCTTTCAAACATAAGGATATGAGAATCTTCTGTTTTTTACTTCTTCTGTTTGCTTAGTTTCCCAACTTTTTAACCACGGCGCTAGTTTTCAAACATTTTGCTCCCAGTCGCCGCGTCGGAGAGCAGGAAGGCTGAATGTTGTCTACAAGCTCTAACAAGAAAATTGCTATTTCAGTTGGAAATTATTAAGCATTTTTGAAAAATGTTTTTCTGATCCCTTTCATAGGGAATAGATCATAAAGTAAGAGCTGTACTTTAAGCGGAATGGACTTATGGCTTTCAAAATAAAACAACGTATCGCACATAAGGTTCCTTATTATATGTAAAAAAAAAAAAAAGGTAAAAGCTCTTAGCCGAGGTTGGGTCCTTAATTTATTGTTCCTGTTTTGGACTGTTTTAGAGGCAAAAACCAAAATCAAGATGGTCTAAGAATTAGAGAAGTGCTCGGAGAAGCAAACCTTTACCGTACTGAAAAAGATCTGAAACTTTTTGGAATTTTGATGCAAAAACATGGTGCCATCTTGTGGACTAATTGAAGCTATGAAGTATCCTGACAGTTGCTCAGGTCAAGCAGAAAGATGCGGTCGTTGTGAAGATGCGGTCATTCCGGTCGAGGAGCTACCCACTCCACGGTACTTGGTGTACACCCTTTCCAGGCACAGGACACTTGGTGTATACCAAAATCAGAGTTGGCAACCCCTCGATTGTAAATCATTATGTAGAAATTGTTTTTATTAAAGCCATGTACAAATAACATGGTAACGAAGTCTCTGGTTGTTTAATACCGTAAATGTGGGTAACGCAGAGACGGAGTACGTGTAAAGAAGAGAAAAGAAGAAACGCGAAAGTACTAAACTACAAAAGAACCCAAGCTACTCCATGAAGAAAAAAGGCCACAGCAACTCAGGGAGTTTTCTACGAAGCCATTAGCTCGGCCACAGGGGAGATTACAGTGTTTTCACGGTCAATCGCTTATATCGTGTATCGGCACATGACAGGTTCAGTATCTAATCACTTGAATCTGGAAATTAAAAAAATATAACGAAGCTAAATATTTTGCTTCGGTTTAAAATATGCGATATTTTGCTGCATAGAATGGATCGTGACGAATTAGCTCGAGAAGTGAGCGGGCTATTTCACTGAAATAACGCCGCGAAATTCGAAACAGCGTTTGGGGGTAAAGTTTCTAGGGAGAACTGACCAGCTGTAAACGACGCGAGCGGCACAGTTTTTTGTCTGTACGGAGTGTACCACTCTGGAACAGCCTTTCCGAAAAAAAAACATCAACGCTGCTACCCTGGATGGCTTCAAGAAAGGCGTGGACGAGGACTGGCGAAATGCTGAATGTCGGCTGCACTGGGATTCCAGTGAGCCGATGTGACAATAACATCTGCCAGCCTAGGAATGTCGGCTACACTGGAGTGCCAGTGAGCCGATGTAACAACAGCGATATGACAACCAAGCCGCCAACCAGCGAGAGACTCTACAGGAGGATCAAAACACCTTATCTCGCCGGAAGTGCGATTTAAGGTAATTGAAAGTGAGGTAAATGGATAGAGCAGTTTTTACGCAGAATTTTCAAGCTATCTTTTCTTTAGTGGAAGCTGAAAATATCATCAACTACGAGCCGGAGCTACTGGACCTGCCATGCGGAACCCCTACTCCCTCCACAATAGATCAGGGTAGACTGGCGAGGCAAGAGGAGCTAAAACTTCACTCTGCCAACTCTCGTTATTACTGAATTCGTTCAGCACATCCAAGTGGACTAGTTGCTGAAAGTCCCCTATTGTCTCATTATCAGCACTTGGGACAGATATAGTGGAATAGATCCACAAGTTGATGAGTAAAATATCCGGAATCTGCTTCTTTGAATAGAATAGAATAGAATAGTAATTTATTCGCTCACACTTTCACGGTGACAAAACCAGAATTGGTGAGTACTGTCATGCGATCAATATAACATATACATTAAAAAATACGTACAAATGGTCAAAGGCTATTTAAAATGTCAACAATCTTTCGTATAAAACTATTTTGGTAACGGCTGTGTTTGGCCGCTACTGGTTGGAAGATTGGGACCTTCGTAGAGACTGCTCGCTCTTCCCTTTCCCTTACATTGTTGTATGGGGGAGGGAGAAACTCATTGTAGATGGGGTGCGAAATAAGCTTTTTACCGATCTCGAGGCATAGGTGTAGTCTCCGTTTCTCCAAGGTATCAATTTTGTACGTGCCTAGAAGAAGGGGGTAGGGTACTTTTGGGCCTTTATGGATAATATGGAGAGCGCGTTTTTGAATTAAAAGAAATGGGAGTTATGCACTGTCTTTGAAGTAAAAACTGAAAGCTATTATGTTCTGCTCATTACTTTGTGGATCTGTATTTGACTATCTCTCTGTCACAAATGTTGAAAATGAGTTTCTGATCCATATTTTTACTATGTCACAAATGTTGAAAATGAGACAATGGAGGATTTTTAGAAACTTGTTGGCTCGGAGCGCTGAACTGGTGCAGCTGGTGAACTGTGAATCACTTTGTTACCTCAGGGTTTACTAACTTTTTTTGTTTTACCTGGTTAGACATACTTAGGAGCCGCACCAGCACTGTCTGAGCAACGTGTATATATATGTATTTAATTTATTTTTAAAAGGATAGCCTACAGTATTATTGTGTTACTCGCTCCGGTGTAATGAATGAGATAGAAGAGCTTATAGGCTATATATAATTAGTTGCCGAAACGCTGCTTATAATTAGTGTGTGTTCTACAGAGACTAAATGACTTGTTCGTGCAGTGGCGCCAGTTAAGTAAACCTTGGGGGGGGGGGGGGGGGTGAAAAATTCTTTGACTGTGTAGTAGTATGGTAGTTGTACGAAAAAGTTGCATGGAATGGTATGTAGTAGTATGGAGTAGTTTGATTAGTGATATTGGTATGGAATACTTCGATAAACATGCCTCCAACTGGGTTAATCTTATATGTAGCAGTATCCGATAGCATCCAGTTTGCTAGTAGTAGCAACAGTTACTACTGCATGCTACTTTTACGTACTACTCCATACGACTAATTCTCGGATATTTTTCATCGGGGGGGCAAAGATCAGTTTTGGTCCGTTCCAATACAAGGTCTATTACAAAGAAATTTAAAGTTGTTTTCGAATATACCTTAAAGTGAAGTCATTGCTTTGCATTTTGCCTGTGAAACCTCAAAAACACCGCGAAAGAGAAATAGTTTAAGGTATTGGGAGGGGGAGAGGAGTGGGTGGGAATGGAGTCCCTTGTTCGTTGTTTGGTAGCACTTGTAAATTTTGGAGAATTAGAAATTTGTAGCGATTCCTTGGAGTAGATTCCTGCTTCGGTAGACATTGATCTCGTAATTTGTGAATGCGAATTTTATTTTCTAGTTAATCTTGCGTCTTTAATTGTTCATGGTTACTTCGTTACGTTAACTAATTATTTATGCTCGCTACTACGGTGTGAAGGGTGGATATCCGTAGATTGGTTAAGCATTAAAGGGGAAAACGATGATCGAAAAATTGTTCATTCCTTTGTCTGGTCATTTGGTTTTAGCAAAACTTTGTCTGGTTTTTATCTAGTCCTAATAAATTGCCTTATCTAAAGCTGAACTAGTTTCCGTTATGCCGTGTCGTAACCTGGGTTATTTTTGCGCCTGGGATGAAAATTCTCTTCGAGCCTCCCTCTGCCATCTCCTCAGCTGGAATCAGTGAAATTGGATAAAAAAAAAATGTCCGTATTTCCTTGTTAGCCAGCTATGTTGTTACGGTTCAAAAGAACGCGTAGGCCTAAAGCCTACAAATATTAGAAAAAATATCAAACTAATCAAATATTCTATTTAGTGCTAAGGAGGCATGCTGAACCCATATCTGAACTTAATTTTCTTATCGTAGGATACAAGTAGCCCAGAATCCTTCCAGACTCGGTAATTTTGTAAAAAGTTTATTTCTGTAGTCGATTAGAGGATCGAATTAGGGGGTAACCAGGCATGCTGAAGCCATATCTGATTGTCATGTCTGATTATTGTCTAGCCGGATTGTTGTCACCCGGCGAATTCCGGTGCTCAGCCGGAATTCGGCCCCGAACCGGAGAATTCGGTAAAAGTTTATTTTTAAGTTGATGCGAGGACTGGTTAAGGGGTAAACGGGCATGCTCAGGCCTTATTTGAATTCTATTTTCTTGACGGACAAGTACTTCACCCAGGTTCAGCCAGAGTCTGGAAATTTAAAGTTAAAAGTTTTGCCTGAACTTGATTCAGACTGGTGTTGCCCGGAAAAACAAACTTGAGATATGGATTCAGCGTGTCTCCTTGACTGTCTTACTAGCATGAAAATAATATTTTTGTCACCCCTCAATTTGAAACACCCTCCCTCCCCATCTAATAAATTGACCTGTACTTTGACCCAAAGCATCCTCACACCAAGTTTGAGCAAAATATCTCAACCTCTTAGACGGTCATCATGCTAAGAGACGGACGGACAAACTTTACGAAGTCATGGGTATCTGTCACTACGTTTTGAAATTTCAACGCAGAATACCACTTGTGTTTACCTGTTTGACCGATTCTAGACATACAGTCACGCTATCTTACGCTGCGACGATCATAGACTGGAATACCTGCCCGGAATTTTGGCACTATCATCAGTTCCATGAACTCCAAGCTGAAGATGAAAATGCAGAAAATCCGGATCGGAAAACCCGATCGTCTGTTCGCCGCAGTAGTGATGAGCCCTACTCCGCGATACCGTAGGGGAACAAGTTCTTACCCCATCTTGATTCGAATACGACGGACGGAGAGCAACTTGGTTTCCAACATTGTGTTGGAAATTGTTGGAATACGCAGTAGTGATGAGCACTACTCCCCGATATCGTAGGGGAACAAGTTCTTACCTCATCTTGAATACGATGGACGGAGAGCAACTTGGTTTCCAACATAGAGCATGTTCCACCCTACTTACCGTAGTTACTGCGCAAGTTACCGTAGTTACTACGCTAGGCTGGAACACTTTTTTATTTTTTCGGTCAAATATCAGGCCGCGGGCTGATCGGACCAATCACGTTGCAGAGATGCGTAGTTACTACGCTAACTACGCTCCCGAGCGTGGTAAGCAAATAGTTACTATTAGTTAACTATTTTGAGAAGGTTGGAACGGTCAGCGTAGTAACTTTTCGTGAGGCTGGAACGGAAATAGTAACTAATAGTTACTATTGGTAGAGGGGTGGAACACGCTCATAGTGTTGGAAACTGTTGGAATACCAAGGACGACGAACACCAACTTGTTCGGTATATCTGGCGAGTCAAACTTGGGTTTAAAGTAAATGTTGTCTTTCATTTTATTGAAAACAGTAATAGATGCAAACAGGCTTCTTAATGCATAGGTTAGATCAAATAAAACGTATAGGTTTCACTAACCTACAGCATAAAGTGGTTATATGTTTAAGACAAGAAAAGCTTAAGGGCGGGACGCACTTGGAGACGTCGAGATTGCTGAGGCACGGCCGAGAAACCGACCAAAGGTGGAGAGAAATGCGAACGCGTCTGGCGTAAAATTCAAAACGGAAGCCGCGCATGGGATATGTTACCCATATTTCTCGAAGACTCTAGATTTATAATTAGAGACAGAGTCGGCTCCAACAGATTTAGTTCCGAAGGTTGATGGTGCACCTGAGATTTTTGGTACAGCGATGTTTCAGCTTTTCTTGGCAAAGGGCTATCAAAACAGACAAACCCTTGTGCTGAAGGAATACCATGCGAAACCTGTCTTGTTCACCAGGGTTGGCATGTAATGGAATGCGGAAATCCGTTTGCTTGATTTCACCGACAACGATTTCGCATCTCTCTCCATTCCTAGGAGTTTCTACCAAAACTAAAATCACTGCTGGCAGCGCAGTGGTTTGACTAACATAACGCTCACTCCGTTCCAACCAAGTAAACATAAAAAGCTCCCCTTAGTAACACTAACATGGGGTCAGTAACTAGCAAAACAATGAAAAACGTTTCTTTTGGACTCTTGATAAATTTTACAATAAATGCCGGGAAACACGTACGCAACAATGGCAGTTAATACTTTTTTAGCTTAGGCATTCATACCGCGAAAAAAGTCGACAAAAAGGTTATTTCTCTCTCTACCACCCTTTCAGAACGTTGTAAAAAATATACATTTTTAGTTTAACAAGGCAGCTTAGCAAGAAATATGCCTTCGGCAATCAGTGCCTCCAGTGTCTTCGCCGGCACAATTATCAGATAAAAACATAGAGCCGTTGGACCGGAACTAGGGACACGTTTCGGATTTTTAAACTTCCGCGCCGGTTATAAGACATGGGGGCACATGCAAACTACAGACTGGTATGACTCAACTTCGGTTCAACATCATCTGTATGACATCGTCCGACTAGAAATTAAATCTTGCACTCGCCTACATTTCCAGATTACTATTTCCGGAAGAGCATTCCAGTATCCGGACCGAATCCGGATCTTGATCAACGTTCAGAGAAGAATAACCAACATTCCGGATTCGAATCTGAATTTCGAAAGACACTTGAGAAATCTCGGACGGTTCCGGAATCCTCGAAGTGTAGCTTCCGAAGGAAATGCGTTGACACACCGGAAACGGTATCCGGAAAAACTATACTGGACAATACTGAATCACGAATTATCACTTTACAGCACGTCGACCCTGAAAGGGGAGCCTGGGACGTGGTCGTCACCCCACTTTAGGACGATGACGTGATCACCCCTATCCCTCGCTACATAGTTGACGTTGTAGTTATTTCTGCCGATATGTTTAATGTACACCTCTTCAACGGGTCCCTTCGGGCCATAGACGCCGCAGAAAAGCATGTTGTTACCTGAAATGATTTGATAATTAGTTAGTGGATCGAGTGGGCCGCCGTCACAAAATCTTTTCAGACATTTGAAATTACCGCCAATAATACTACAAAACGGCGTTCCAGCGATGTTGTCGAGTGTGTGGCACCCAATTCAGTTTCCGGGACAAACACTCAGAAGTGTGTTGCACACTGATGTGCGGCGGAAAAACGCCTATTCCGATTCCGTGGCTTGCATTTCTGCGGAAAGTCCAAAAAGAACAAAATGTCCTCCTCCAAGGCGCTTGTGTGTCCACCACTTGACTCCTCCTCCGAGGCGATAAACCTGTCACTTGTCACTAACTTGACTCCTCCCAAAGGAGGAGCCAAGTCATACCTATCGGCCAATCTGGGCCTCGCAACTACCTGAGTATTCGAAAAATTGTTCAAGTAACAAGTTCTTGAAAGGGCTTTCTACCCAAGAATACGACATTGGACTCACCGGCATCTGTTCCTTGGACTGCGAAAGTATTTTGCTTGTTCAGGTAGGACTTCTTCAGACCCATGCCCTTGGTTGTGACTTTGGAAGCGTCCGATTTGAAGACCGGCATTGCCTTGCCGACAACGATACCCTTGGCGTATTTCTTAACTGTTTCCACGATGACGGAAGATGTCTCTTGTATACCACCCTCTGCAAGTTTGTCGCCTAGAAATGGAAATAATTGCTTAAAGCACAGGTATAAACATAACTGACCCGTTTATAAATTACTGAAAACAGAAAGATCAGCTAGGATATTTCGGACTTTCTTGGCAAGGGTCCTCTTCAGGCTGTGGCTCTAACAAAAGTAAAATAAAGATCTAATGCAATAGTCATAACAAAGTCATAATATATGCGTTGTGTATACGCAATTTTTAAACACGCACATTTTAATATTTATTTGACTAAGCAAAATGGATAAGTCAGCTACATTTTATTGGAGCTATATTTCGGTCCTTCTTGGCAAGGGTCCTCTTCAGGCTCAAGTTTGAAAATGAACTGGTTTTGCTTTGTCAAATATGATTCGCAGTCAGCTTGGGCTGAAGGAATATCTATTTTAATATTTATTTTATGTTTGCCGTAGTCCACATCGTTTTTCTGGTCGTTTTTTCTCTGTTTTTGGTTGTGTCAGCATATGTAATTTATTTTGTTCTTCGCTGGAGACGGTTACCGGAACCGCAGCGGAAATATTCCAAGTTATATTTATGTCTCCCATAACTTAGATGGATAAATTAGCTGATCTCCATTTCTTCAGTTAGACCTTGTTTAACATTGATAAAAAAAATTCATCGGAATACTTTCAAATTCTTTAGGGTTTACAATAAATGGTTACGAATCAACTATTTTTACAGTTATAATAGTATTTAGATTCACAGATCTTGTGACCGGTGTCGGGTTAAACCCTGCCGAAGGCTCTAGAAAGTCGAAATTTTCAGGTCCCCCCTTGCAAATTCTCTGCTCTAGTGTGCGTATCGGCCGCAAGATAGAGATGACCATCATACTGCAAATTAAACGTACAGCACATTAAACAATTTTCCAAAGAGTAGATGTCGGCAGACCTTGAAGTTTTCGACGAAGCTTGTGCTGCTGGACTGACAAACTCTGCTCGGTCGAAAAAGAGCCAAAATATCGTAGTTACAAAACGAACCAGTGGCGAAGGGCAGGGATTTCTGTAGCTTCTAATTCTATAGGGGAGCTAGGGATAACATAAAAGACAGAATAAGCACGAGGATTCTTTTAACAGGAGTGGAGCCCATAGACAGTTGACTATTTGGTATTTCCACACTGATGGTGACCTTTGTAACATACCTGTGCATTTGACCTTGAATGGAGAGAGGGGGATGTGGGTGTCGTTGTATTTCACGCTGATGAAGTAGTCGCCCGGGAGGAGGGGGGTGTATCGCACCTTGTAGCCCTCGTCAACCTCGCTGCAGTTAACGGAAACCTTGCTGGGTCCATCGATGGTGACCGCCAGGGTTCCAGTTCCGGTTCCACTGGTGTCGATAACAAACTCGGATTTGTGACCTAGTGATATAGAAATTCCTTTAAAGTTAAAACGAATAAGGCTGAGATACGACAGTCAGTTACACCTAGACGAAAATGTTGTTGCGCCGCTATCCGTGTAATCCTTTTTCATCAACTGCATTTTTTCTTTCTGATTCGTGGTACCTCTATGTGCTTGCACCTCTATGCTTGAAGTAATTGGCAACCTTTTTGGGTCACACGCAATAGCAGGCTTTCTTCTGAAGTAACCTTGCAATCTGGAATTGAACATTTCCTGACCTTTGCTTCATTAGCCATTGAAATTCATGCTGTTTTAAAATTCAAATTCTCCGCGTCGGCGTGAACTTTGTCCTGTAGGGGCAGCAGCGCGCATTCGGAACGTCATTACTACAGCCCAAGATGAAAAAAATAGAAGCATCACTTGGCAGAGTCATAAAATCCAATGGCATAAAATCCAATCATGAAATCCAGTCATAAAATCCAATGGCAGAGTGTTATAAAACCTAAAGCAAAAAAAATAAGCCGGCTTTTAGGTTCAACTTTAAAGATGGTCATAAATAACTCAAAACAATACAACAACCACCATCCAGTCCCAAGTACGGGGACATCTAGATTTGATCCAGGATCTTGTCTCTTGTCACATATTTACGTTATGGAGTTTGTATACACTGTAAAAAGTTTCTCCGAGTAAGGATTAATGTTAACTGCAGTATTTACTACTGGGATTAATCTTATCTCTACTGGAATAAAATTAATCCGAATGAGAAATAATCTTATCTCAGTAGAGATAATATTAATCCCAATAGCAAATCCTGCAAGATTTTTTTTGTACAATGTAGTATAAATGTAACGAAATGATTCCTACCTGATACACTCTTTACAATGCCTTCGCCAGTAACTTTGATGGCTGCGGGATCAGCATCTTCGTCTCCGACCTTGAGCTTGAAGGGGGAGCCAGGGATGTGGATTCCATTGAACTTAACATGGATGTTGTGAATTCCATTCTCATGAGGGACAAACCGGACGGAGTAGGTCTCATCTTCAACGATCGGAGAGATGAAGCAATCGTCTTCAACGCCGGATGGGGAAACAACCTGGAAGAGAGAGAACTGATTAAAAGACGCCATAAATGCTTTGTACTCAAAACAATAAAACTATAGCCACGTATTATCAAAGTCGCGGCCTGAACTAACAAAAAAGGTACCGAGAACATGAACCATAAAAAAGAACAATGAAGAAAAAGCCTCAGTTCCTCTATCAACTGAAAATAGGGCCTGCAGCTTTTCGAACTGACAAACCGCGAAGCATGCACTTGCCAAGATTCACTATTTTCCATTCGCTACATCTAGAGAACACGATAGCACAACTGTATCTTCTAACGCAGCTATTGTGATATATAACCATAGGCCTAGCCGGATGGTTTAGTATCGGAGTAGAGTCCACGACCCCCACCCACTCCCTTCATTACCTTCCTTTCCAACCCTCAACCTTTGTTTCCAGTACGCGGGTCGGAGGGATTACTGGGAAGTGGTATTGTGCATGCAATTCACAAACAAAGAATGATATGGGTCTCGCTCTGCCGGACAAATAGTTTGACCGGAATCCGGCCTTTGCTTGCCAGCCCACTGCCCGGCTCGAAGAAACTTAGCGGAGAACATGAATAATGATGAATTAAACTGATTTCCAGATTTTCTCTGGTTCAAACACCATTGCCTGAATGTTATGTAGTTACAAGTTGTGTGTACCATTTTAGTGACTGATAACATTTGCGTTATTGCAGACACCATGGGATCTGATACCATGGTAACTGGATCAGCATTTTATTGTTTTTAACGTTACCGTCTTATCTGATACTATAGTTACTTTGTTAAAACAACACTCGCTTAATTCGCACTTTCGAAGTCTCTTCACAAGAAATACTTACCACCCACATAGCAAGTGCCTAACTCCTTTCCCAACAATTTCAAAAATCTTAAGACTCTTGAGCTGATGACTTTTTCAGATACCACGGTAACTGGACAGATACTCAGTAACTGCACAAACGACTTTAAACCGTGGTATAAGATACCACGGTAACTATAAAAACGCAACTTTTAGTGCCGGGCTGATTGTTTGCTACTGGGGAAACGAAGGAAGTATTTGGGGAATAAACCAGGACGTACTGGTCATTTAGTTTTGCCAGATGTGTAGCAGTGAGAACGAGAGTTTGTTTCATCTGATATGTGAATGCGTGAGCTAGATGACCTATGGGTTGAGATTTTTGGGATTGTAAGTACAATAAATGATGAGGTGTGGATGAGGAAAGTTATTGGAAGTACGTGTTTTCAAGGTTTGAAAAGACTGGTAAGGTTCCTAAAGGTAGCTTTAGCCCACAGAGAAAATTTTCTTTAGTTTAGTATCACTTTTCGTTTAAGTGTTTTCCGGAGGTTTTAGAGTGTGTAGTTACTACGCATACCGTAGTTACTTACCGTAGTTACTACGCATGACGACACGAATTTTGGCTTCTTGGCGTCAAGGCTGGAACGCACTTTTCTAATATCATGCCAAGGGCTAATCCGACCAATCACGTTACAAAGATTCGTAGTTACCACGCTTACTACGCTCCCGAGCACGGTAAGCAAATAGTTACTATTTCAGCGTAGCTACTTTTTACGAGGTTGGAACGAAAACTACTCTCGTTAGAGGGGTGGAACACGCTCTTAGTAACTGATAATAAAAAACCTTGATACCCGAATCAACCCGGGGACAGGTCGGGGGGGGGGGGGGCCTTACCTTGGCATCGAAGTCTCCTCGGGCGCCACATTTCCGGACGATGAAGGCTTGAGGTTTGCCGGACTTGACCATCACGTCTGGGAACTGGCCGACCTCCACCTTGTGCGCATCACCAGTGGCTGGGGTAATGTAAACCCGGTATGGTGAGTCGGGGATGTTCAGCTCGTTGAACTTGATGCCGACACGGTATTCACCTGGAAATGGAAATAGGGCTGATCGACGACTAGCTGAAGAAGATGACCGTTTATCTTGTGTTGTACGCTGGGTTTAGTCGAGAACGCCGTTCCCCAAGGACTTCTCGAGGAACCAAAAGAACAGCGAGAATAGAGGGAGACACTCCACGCGGACTCCGCGTACGGAAAACAGCGAGAACACGGGGAATGCTTCCAAAATCGATTTTGTTCGAAAAAAAATTTTGCAGTTGACGAAATCAGTCTGGACCCACTTTCTTTTTGGTTTTGTTTATTCTGATTGTTTTTAATTAATTTTACATTGTACCCGTCCGTGGGGACTCGCGAGAATACGGGGAGCGAGTCCCCGGGACAAACAAAAATGCGGGGACTCCTCAAGTGGAGTCCTCAGGGGCGAGAATACGCCTTAGGTTAAACAGATTCGATTTTCACTCTTAAGTTTCGCGGTTTTTTTTGTTATTCTGGGAATATCCGGTGGGTTTGGCTTGGGTTTGCTTTGGGAGTAATTTAACCAGTTTCAGAACAGTTCTGTGTTAAGTTTAAAGTTCAGAGGAAACATATGAGTTGAGTATATATGAGTGTTTATGATTTTAGTTTAGTAATGTAAATAAGTTAGTGTAGTAGCTGAACTGTCGATTCCGTTAAGGCGTAGGATTTGGAACCTAAAAGGTATAGTTCGTACATACAACTCATTGTATGTAATAATTAGCACATAACATCTGTATTGTTTTTTTTTTTCAATTAATCAATTTTCACCAGAATTCGATTAGTTAAAAGAAGGATCATAAAAAATCGACCAAAAGTGATTAAACTTTATCACCCGTCAAGGTTCAAAATAACATACGACGGAGCACACAGATGAGAAGAAACGTCAAGACAGCTTGCAGTACGGAGTCTGTAGACATTACGTACACAGCGGTAGAGGCAAGAACTCGATCGGTAAGTGACATTTACAGGTTACTCAAATACTTCAAGATATCTTGTTGTAGATATGAAGTGGTGCATTTTCTCTGACTTTTCCCTTTTCTATCTTACTCCATTTTGTGTACATTATGATGAGTAAAATTCCATCCGGTATAAACTGAGAAAACAAAGAATTAATTTTACAGCCGCGTTCGGAAACCATGGAACGACCTCACACCGTAACCCCTAGAATCAGACAGTATGAATATATTTAAAACGTCACTTGCATCAACAAAATTTCTAAATCAGGTGTGGAAGACCAGTTCTATAATAGTCTTTTGTATTTTTATTGTAGTTGCTTTTGTCTAGAGTCATTTACTTAATTTTTTGGTAGCGTTCCAGTGAAGTTATTACAAGTTACGATGATAAGAGGGGGGCGATCGTCGTATTGCGGTAGTTATCACGCTCTCTGGAACGCAAATAATAACAACGCGTACATACGTTATCACTCTTAGGGGAGTTCCTGCAGAACCGATAGTTATTATCACTTATGATGCTCGCGACCATCATAAGTAAATCGTAACGATCGTAACAGTCCTGGAACGAAAACAATAAGTGGTAGGAGCCAATTTACTTATTACGGCGGGCTCTGGAACGGCAATAATAACAAGAACAGTAACGATCGTAACTAATATTACGTCGCTGGAACGCTACCTTTGTGTCAGTGTTGTCGTGATTATTAATTGTTAGGCTACTATTCGTAATAACGACAAGCTTTTAGCTTACCATTTTTTGGAAACTATAAATAATTAAAATTAAAAGTAATAATAAAAGCGCGTCTTACCTGGTTCGCTCACCCTGTAGCTAACATAGCATGAGCCATCTTTTCTATCTTTGAAGTCAATTTCGGCCTTGGAAGGTCCTTCAACTGAGATTGCCAAAGACCCAGCGCCAGCCTCGCGGGTCCAAACGTTGAACTCGCAGGACTCGCCGACCTCTCCGCGCTCAAGTCCGGGACCACCAGCTCTGACACGGTGGGAGCCGGATTCTTTGAGTGGACCGACGGTGAACTGGAAGGGGGAACCTGGAAAAAAAGAGAGACAAGTTAAATACCGTAAAGCATGGGCTAGTGAGATGTATTTATCTATTTAAAGCACGTATCGGCACCTGATAGATTGCATATGTGATGACCTGAGTCCAGAAATTAAAATACTATAACGAAGACAAATTATTTTATTATTTATCTGAATCAACGGCCGACAAGGGCCATATAAATCTACAAACAACAACAAAGAATAAATTAACAACAACAGACTATTAAACAACGTGCACAGTCTGGAGAAAAGTTGCAAAACAGCAACTTCTCCCACGACAACCGTATTGGGAGCGTCAGCCTCATTTTTATGGCACTTGCAGCCTCTGGCTCAAGTGCCATATACCGATCGCAATTCCGTCCGTCGGTCGGTCTGTCGGTCTGTCGGTCTGTCGGTCTGTCGGTCTGTCGGTCGGTCTGTCCGAATTTTTTTGTCCCACATGTTCGAGTTAGGGTACTTCCAGATGTGCTAGGACGATGAAACTTGGCAGGAAAATCAGGGACCCGACCAAACTAACCTAGAAGTAATCAGTTTCCCGATCCGACCATCTGGGGGGGAGTGGTGGGCCGGGGAAATTCTGAAAATTAAGGAGTTTTGTCACTCTTTTTCGAATTGGAGTACTTCCAGATGTGCTAGGACGATGAAACTTGGCAGGAGCATCAGGGACCCGATCGGACTAACTTGGAAACATTCAGTTTCCCAATCCGACCACCCGGGGGGGGAGTGGAGGGCTGGGGAATCCGGAAAATCGGAGTAGTGTGTAACTTTAGAACGGGTGATCGGATTGGAATGAAACTTAATAACTGAATAGATGGCATACTTCTAATGTCCCGTTTGAATTCCGGACCGGATTCGACAGCTATGGGGGAGTTTGGGGGGGGGAGACCGGAAATTTCGAGAAACGGTTAGAATAGAGGGATCGGAGTGAAACTTGCTGGGAAGAACAAGCATCTGCTCCAGATAAATTGTTTATACATTTGGACTGGATCCGACCACCCGGGGGGGGGGAGGGCTGGGGAATCCGGAAAATTGGAGTAGTGTGTAACTTCCGAACGGGTGATCGGATTGGAATGAAACTTAATAACTGAATAAATGGCACACTACTGATGTTCCGTTTGAAGTCCGGACCGGATTCGACAGCTATGGGGGAGTTGGGGGGGGAGGACCGGAAATTTCGAGAAACGGTTAGAATAGAGGGATCGGAGTGAAACTTGCTGGGAGGAACTAGAATTTGCTCCAGATAAATCGTTTATACATTTGGACTGGATCCGACCACCCGGGGGGGAGTGGAGGGCTGGGGAATCCGGAAAATTGGAGTAGTGTGTAACTTCCGAACGGGTGATCGGATTGGAATGAAACTTAATAACTGAATAAATGGCACACTACTGATGTCCCGTTTGAAGTCCGGACCGGATTCGACAGCTATGGGGGAGTTGGGGGGGAGACCGGAAATTTTGAGAAACGGTTAGAATAGAGGGATCGGAGTGAAACTTGCTGGGAGGAACAAGAATCTGCTCCAGATAAATCGTTTATACATTTGGACTGGATCCGGACACTAGCGGGGTGGAAGGCTGGGGAATCCGGAAAATTTGAGTACTGTGTAACTTTCGAGCGGGTGGTCGGATTGGAATGAAACTTAATAACTGAATAAATGAAATACCTCTGATGTCCCATTTGAAGTCCGGACCGGATTTAACAGCTATGGGGGAGTTGGGGGGGAGACCGGAAATATCGGGAAACGGTTAGAATGGAGGGATTGGATTAAAACTTGCTGGGAAGAACAAGCATCTGCTCCAGATAAATCGTTTATACATTTCGGATGGATCATGACATTAGGGGGGGGGGTGGAGGGGAGTTTCCCGAAATTCCGGTTATGGCGGTTTTGGGGATTTGCACGACGAATCTTGGGAGGCGAATCAGGGACCCGATCAAAGTGACTTATAAAGAAAAATTTACATGATCTGATAGCCGTGGGGGGAGTAACGGGAGGGGGAATCCGGAATATTGAGTCATGCGTAACTTTGAAACGGCTGATCGGATTTGAGTGAAATTTGGTAATTGAAGAGAGGACATGTTTCTGTTGACGGACAGATCCGACAGCAATTGGGGGGGGGGGGCGAAAATACGTGACCGACTTAGACTGGTGAGATCGGAATGGAACTTTGTGGGAATAACAAACAGATGCTCTGGATAAACACTTACGGAACCGGATTGGCTCCGGCGACTGTGGGGAAGTTTGAGGGGGGGGGGGGTCCGGGATTCCGGTGATCACGATTTAAGGTACTTCCAGATAATCGAGGACGATGGAACTTGGCTGTAATATTAGAGATGTAAAAAATGGCCACTTTCCAAACCCGACCATTCGTTAAAGTACTAATCTTGACTGCAAATTTCAAAAAATACTTTTAAACCAAATTCATATTTTCATGATCCCCATGAGCCCATTATCATTTTTGCCTCAAGGGTTTTGTTTACAAATGACGTTCTAGCTCCCTTAAAGTGTGAATCTGAACGGCCAGGTCGAAAAGTACTTTATTTGAAACAATACATCTCAACCCATGATCATTTGTGCCACAAGGGTTTTGCTTAAACATTTATTTATGTTACCCTTAAAGTGCGCATTTGAAATGAAAAGCGAAAAAAAACTTTTGACGAAACGGTATAGCCTACATCAAGGATCCCTAAGGGCCTGTGATCTTTTTTTGGCTCAAGGGTTTTGCATACAGATGCATTTCTAGCGCCTTTAAAGTGCGCATCATTACACCCAAGTTCAAAAATAAAATACTTTTTATCTAGCTCCCTTAAAGTGCGCATTTTAACCACAGTCGAAAAATACTTTTGATCAAACAAAACATCTCAACACATGCAAGTGCCATATGAGCTTACAGCTCTTGTTCTTCGGTTTAGTAGCATTGTTTCACTGCGTAGAATCGAGCATGACATAATACCTCGCAAAAGTTCGGCCTCGCTCATTTGACAGAAATAATACTTGGACTGACCAGGCTACCACGCTGTTTCGGACTTCGCGGCGTCATTTGTGTCAAACGAAACGCAGCCGCACTCTTTTCAGGCTAATATGTCAGGCCCGATTCTAATAACCGGAACATCGTATCTCTTATACCGAGGCAAAACTTTTCAAATGATATAGATTCAAGTGATTATATATGCAACCTGTCAAGTGTCAATACGTGCGTTAAACCAGAATACAACCAACTAAGGTCAAACATCAAAATAAATATTAAAAACACTAACCTAACGGAATAAAGATGCGTTATCAAGCGTTATCATCAACCTTGGACGAATCCATTGTACCTGTACAATAGGGTGCCCCACGACAGCTAAATGTGGATGTGAATGAGACCAACCAATTTCACTAAACCAATCTTTGGGAAATAAGGTAATTGGAATAAACTGTAACTGTTGCCGACCACCAAGGTGTGATAGATATCTTGGTAGCATGAACCTGGGGGTGACTTGGAGCTAAGGCTCTAAGTCACCTTTGGCTAAACAGTTGGCAGCCTTTGAACCTTTGGCTAACAGTTGACAGCTAACCTTTGGGAAAGCGGTGTTATATTTAAAGTCGCGTAGGACTCCCAAACGCCGCAGAAAACAATTCCTAAAATCCAAGAGACCTTTTGCCTTAGCCAGCCCTGTTCGGTATGCGGTAATTTGATTATTCAATTTTTATTGCCTTTTTGCAAATATTCAGAAATCCTAATTGCCTACTAAAACCTACTAAAACATTTTTATTGCGATTGGTAGGTACCATTGACTGGCAATCGCGAACTAAACATCTTATCTGATTTATATGCTGTAAAAGTATTACCTTTTTTTTTATCGGCTACTTATAGTTTAGGTTAATGGCGCGTGGTGTTTTCTAAAGCGCGCCATGCTTTTTTTACGCGCAGTTTTTTTTAATCGCGCGAAGATTTTCGGGGCGCGCAAACCCCTTGAAAGGACAAGAGTGATTTACGAATCGTAGAAGTTTATCTTTTTTCTTGGACTGCAAGGACAGGGTCCTTCGGATTTAAATCCTCTATTACTCACTGAAGGCGAGGGTCATTTCTATATTTAATGCGAAAGTGGGCTTTTTTGATAAATGATAAATTCCCTAACGGGGGTCCAGCAGGTACTGGACACTTTTTTCTTGGGGGGAGGGGGGGACTGGACAGTTGGAAATGCTTGTATATGGTGCGCAGAGTTTTTAGTGGGCCGGGTGACTAATTTGAACCGCCGAGAGTAAATTTTCGACTCCCCTCCTCAGGTCCTGCGATCAGCCACGAGCCTTTCGAATAGTGGCACAAGAAGTTCACGAACTAGCATGGTCCTTTTCTCTTTAAGTAAGTAAGTAAGTAATTTATTTTTTACCCGCCATTTTGGAAAGCGGAGTATAACGAAAGAAATAAATAAAAACAAATACAAAACACATAACATATATAACACAAAATTTAATCTTCGGCCAGGAGACAGGATAAAATGTCATGCGCTGGTTGGGTCCAATGGTCGATGATGTTCAGCAAAGAAGAGGATACTTCGGAAAGGGTAATACTTGCATCCTGAACTTGAAACTTTTCCGTTAGGGTGTGGTTGTGGCATAATTTTGAAAGTAATTGAAATGGAGCAGGTGCTTCGCATATTTGAAGTAGCAGGATCTTATCTTTTTTAGTTCCTTCTTTCGCAGAACATGTGTTACGCCAGAACGAAATAAAAGTGAAGGAGCGCAGAAAGTGCTGTATAATTTTCCCAAGGCTTTTCGGTTGTAGCGCCCTCGGTTAGGGACGATGCGCCCATAAGCAGCACGGATAGATTGACATGTGTCTTGAACAACTGAAGAGCAAGTTATTGACAGTGTAGATTTGAAGGTTAAACCAAGCCATCGTAGGGAATCGGTCGAGCTGATGATGGATGAACCATGAGAAATCGAGCCACTGGAAATATCTGAAACGTTTGACGCAGGGTTGAAATGCATGTATTCACATTTTGAGAGGTTGACATCAAGGCCGATTTTGAGAAGTTCCGATGACAATTTAGTGATATTTTTGGTGAGTGTGGATCGACTGCGGCTTACTAAGAGCAAGTCATCTGCGTAAGCTATGGAACTTAACGCATGTTCCTTATAAAAATATGCCGAAAGTAGAGAATCGAGGCATGAAGATATAGCCGATTTGAAAATGTAGGGAGATAAGACACCTCCTTGGCGAACACCAGTTCGGACAGGAATCGTCTCTGATAAATGACCTTGCCATTTGAACCTAACTGAGGAATTGCGTTAACTGATGTGTCGGTCTCTAAATCTGTAGTGAAGTTGGTCTCTAATGGTTTGAAGGCAAACGGTTTTTTTTTGCAATTCATTAAAGGTAAGTTATATTTTATCTTTTAGACCAGGTTCTGAATAGTCAGCCCACTGGTGAGGGAAAAACAGACATCGGCGAGTGCGGAAACACGGCACAACATTGAAGAGCAGTCGCCAGGGAATCCACAAATGTTTGCAGTAGATGTTTGGTAAACTGCGTAGGGGCCCTTGACCTCTATATCCAGGCCTGCGAATAGGCCTTGGGGCATGGCCTTGAGAGGCCTTGAGAATCAACTCTCATATGTATATTAGCAGAATCCGGCTTACGTAGAATATGCATCTCCTTGAGGTTAACAGAGACTGTGTAGGTTATCTGAGGGACAACCAGACATACCTGAACTATAAGAGAGACATACCTGGAATATGCATATCCCTGCACTTGACAGAGACTGTGTGGACTCCAAGTTCTTTAGGGACGAAGTCAACAGCGAATCCGTCATCGTCCGTGGGCATGATGGAGCAATCCTCAACGATTCCTTTTGGAGAGGTGACGGTGGCGCCAAGATCCCTTGGTGTCACTCCTAGAAATTAAATGACATGTACAGCCTTATCGAAGATTCATCAACAAGTTTCAGGTTCACAGTAGGTAAGATTTCCAACTCTCCTCAGTAAGCAAAATATTTTTAGTATGCAATATGTTATCAAGAAAGGTCATGTAGCAGTAGTATACCACAAATCAGAGCAAAATAACACTAGGGAGTAGCGCAGAGCAAAATAACACTAGGGAGTAGCGCCAAGACCTATGCTTCCCATGCTTTGCAAACGGGCCATACTCGTAGCGCCGCCCACTACGCTTGCGGCATTTAAAGCGAGACAAACTTGCGGGTTTAGAAATTTCTAGTAAAGCAAAAGTGCGGTCTGCCCACACCAAGGAAACAATGGAGGCAGTACCATTTTTTTGTAATGTTCGGAATATGAAGTTATCAAAGCCAGCGCAGCCGAACGACTGAATGAGTTTCAGTAAGGACGTTCTCTATCGTTAGTAGTGCTAGTATCGCTTCCATTAGTGTGTGACCTATGTGTCAACTTTGTCTGCGGATTCTGAAATTTCTAGTAAAGCTAAGATGCGGTCTGCACACATCGAGGAAACAAAGGATGTTGTATATTTTTTTTGCTGTGTTCAAAATATGAAGTTATGGTGCAAAAAAAATATGAAGTTACTGGTGCATAATTGTTTGAGTTTCAGTAGGGATGTTCACTATCGCTAGTGATGCTAGTGTCACTGATCATGTATGGATAGTATCACACAAGACTCGGCAGTGTTTGTGTCAAGAAGAAGCTGGATTACTGGATTTTGGATTAGGACTTGTAGTCCTAAGGGGCTTTAAGTATGGCAAGTTGTCGGACATCCGCTAACAGAAGAAATCTTATTTTCATCATATTGTCTTTTTATTCTTATCTGATTTATCTTTGTTTTTCTGTCCAGTAAAATAGTTGGGGTTATTTCCATGAGTGAAGGTACTTTAAATGGAAGATATCATAAACTGTTCACTTGAAAAACTGTTTTCGCCCGTTCTGAACTCATCCAACCCCTGCCACCGGCCGCAGCAATGAATGAAAGTGTTGTCGAATGGAATTATGATGTTGTAAATTAAGAGTATTTTTTGTATGGGATGGCTAAGATCATACTGAAAGTTCAAAGAGTAACATCGATTTGTAGTACCTCGGTCAAACTTATCACAACACGTAAATTAACAGTAAAATTAAAGTTTAAACAATTTGCTTTGTTTTTACTAAAATATAGCCTATGTGAGACTTTAAAAATAAAAAGGAAGAACAGAAATGGTGTTGAATTTTGTAAAAAAAAAAAATCAATTAGATGTAACTGTGTAAAGAAAATTTTGAAAAAAAAACAGCAGTAGAAATCTTACCTGGTAGCTTGAACTGAAGCCTGCATTTGCTTCCAACTTCAGTCACAGGCACAGCTTCTCTCTGCTTCTTGATTCTCTCCGTCTGCTTATTGGACCCCTCGCCAGTCACCTTGACGGTGAACGGGGAGCCATCTACATGATGATCGGCGAACTTGAGATTGACGATGTAATATCCCGGTTCAGTTGGCTTATATGAAATGTCAAGAGTTCCGTCTTCGTTGTCTTTGCAATCGATTTCAGCCTTTGATGGTCCCTCGATCGATAGGGATAGGCCGCCATATCCTAGGTAAAAATTGGAGGATTAGCATACATCAAGGCGTGACTCTGACACTTGATAGATGAAGCGTGGAATGTTAAACGAGGGAGTGAATAATTCTTAGCAGTTAACTCAAGGAGTGGAGGACGTGTTGGTTGATGTCCCGGAACTACTCGTTTTTGTTATGGTAATTTATATATATATGTATGTTTATTTACCCATCGTAATACCAAACTGGTGTACTGCCAGAAGTTTCATAACTGATAACACAAGGATGCGCAGTTTCAAAAGATAGCATTTAGGATGTTATCTGATATGATTTTGCAAAAGTTATGCATGACAAGAGTTGCCAGGAAGAGGCCGAGAAAGCATCAGCTCACTTTTCCGATATCATGAGAAATACAAAAAAGTCAGCAGCTGTTTTTTCATCGGTGTTTCGGCTCTTCTTGTATGTATAACGTTTTAATTCGTAGGCTAACGTTTGAAAAACCTAACAGCTAACGTCTTAAGTGTAACCTGTTGAAACCGCGTATCCTTATCTGTTATGAAACTTCTGACAGTGTAACATGGAGCGGAAAAAAGTAAGAGAGAGAAAAAAACACTTATAATTAATTGGGATGTAAAACATAGTCATAGAACACAGATACTACTTTTCCGGTTGTAGGAATAGTGGGTATAAACTATGAGAAGTATCCAACGACTTTTTAAATTTCAACCTACGTTTTATATGACCTTCTTGGAACGAGTGCAGAAAACCAAATTTCCATTCAAATAGAGGTGCCAGTCATCTCCTTGTATCATTATGTTTACTCGTCACTATTTCTGACTAGCGTAAACATTAAGGCAACGGGATTAAATAGTACCTATTGACATACAGGTTTCACTGATAAAGGTATTTGTTTACATACGCTCTGAATTTCCTTTCGAACGTAGGTTATAGATAGAAGAATTTCATTCAGACAATATTTTGGTGGCGAGACCGACAATGCTACACTTTCATACTATCAGACCGACACATTCATGTAGTCATAAAAGATCTTATAAGCCTATACTTCCGTCACAATCAGTCTTTTCTGTAGGCTACTACGCAGCACTTGGTAACGCAAAATATTTTGGCCTGATCAGGATTGAACCCTCAACCAAATATTAGAATCTGGAAGTAAATGACCTCAAAGGACGCAGAGGTTTTCTTGTAAGATCCATTTGATTACTTTGGTAATATCATTTTCTGTGTTTCCAACCATTTTGACCATTCAAGTTCGCGAAGTCTAGACCACGGACCGCCACTGACTTTCCGACCAAAATGTTCAGCTAGAATAACTTTATCATATATTAAAGTTGAACAGAAGGACAATCTAGTTACCCATCACGTATTCACTTAAATTGGCTTGAAGACCCGCTGAAAATGAGTTACTTCGTTGTTCCACTATTCACGAATAATCGATTTTCAAATAGTGGAATTTCCGTGTGATTTGTGGTGCCTCTATGCGCTTGTATTTTTCTTGTTTGCCTTACGAGAAAGATTTATAATTTTTTGTTGGTTCAGGCACCAAGCAATCGTCACCAATCTCACCACTGCCCACTGAAAAGCTGCATTTGTGTTGAGATTAAGATTTCCGCGTCATAGTAGAATTTACGCTGTGGGGACGGCCGGAGATATTCTGAGTCTCATAACTAGAGCAGATAGTGGAAAATCAAAAAAAAACTTTGCAGAATCCAAATAATTCAGTGTATCCAATTAAATGACACACAAATAAGTTGGCTTTTCAGTTAAACTTTAAATACGAACAGCCTAAGAACCAAGACATTTCACATGTCCCAAAGCCGAGAAAAGCACTGAACTGACCTAGTTTAATTCCTCCCGCTTTAAATTAAACCGACGAGGAAGTTTGTCAGGCGGTTATAAAACTTTCAATATAAAAATTTGAACGTATGCCAAAGAGCAGCTTTCGATCTGTTCATAAATGAAGGCTCCACTAAAAACGTCGTCACGGGTGCTTTAAGGTCCCATTTCCATCAAAAAAAGGGAAGAACATATCTTAATTTAACTAACAAGAACCACGACTTCCCTGATTTGTTCGTAATCGTTCAAAACCTACTACTATACACATCTAATAGTACGTACCTGCATCTCTCGTGTCAATCTTGAAGGTATTCGGGTCGTGGGTCTTGCCTTCCCTAAGCCCGGCCCCGGTCAATTTGACCTTTCGAGCATCACCAACCTGCTTCTCCCCAACGCTGATTTTGAAGGGGGAATTGGCGATGTGTTTTCCCATCTTCTTGACGGACACGTGGTGATCTCCGGCATCGCGGGGAGTGAATGAAACGCCTGGAATAAATATGAGATGAAATAAATCCGAGACCCAAATTGCCTATGAAAAGGTGGCGTATGATAAATCATCAGTCAGACAGGAGATTTGTTTAGGGTCTTTTCAGTAGTGTGATTGTATTTATTTATCTCCATCGTTCCACACTGTTAAATAAAATCTTTGGTTTCAGTTAGTCTTTACCATGACGCCATGGTGCCATGTGGGTCCTGGTATGTCTATGAGGCTTCGGTATGGAGTACCAGTGTTCTAAATTAAAAAAAAAATACTTCTGGTTTATTTTTTCACGGTACAAGTCCCTTGTAAAACGTTTCAAATGTGTAATATCTATTAAACTCATTGATCTGTAATAATCGGGGAGGGGGGGGGGGGGGGCAGTAAACCACAAATCTCTGATTGTTGGATACCTAGCTATGCCAAACGCTGGGTATATCTAGCATTTGGCATAGCCTATGCCTAACGCTGGATACCCGACGCTAAACGCTGGATAGCTGTTGGTACCCTAACCTCGACCTACCTCACTACAGATGAATTCTGATTGGTTGATTTCTGAGCATCACTCAAATCATCAAGTATCAAGCATTTCACATAGTGTGTCCAGCGTGTCAATAAGATGCGCTAATCTCGGCGTTAATTAACTCATTCAAGTATATAAATTAAAATATTCAATAAAACAAAGAAGAAAGGAAGACGCAGATGTATGTCGCATAGGAACAGGAAGCAGACGGAACTCACTCCGTTGGAAGAACACATCTTCCGTCACATTGGGATCACCGTATATTTGCTACTTGGAACAATCTCATCTCAAATAAATTGCAAACGTCCCATCGCATAGGAATAGGTCGAAAATGAAATATACTCGACCATGACAGAAAAACAATAAAGTCTCATGGGTACGAGCTTAGAATATCAAGCACGGTAAGGTGAAATAAAAAAGAGAGCTGGAAATATAGTCTTCGAAATGAACATTTGAAAGACAAAAATATATATAAGTGAAAGGAGGACGACGATGGCTTAAAAAGAAAAAAATGCGTACGTTTTTACTGTTCTATAGTTTAATGATAAATACATCATAGTTTACGAGCCTCTGCTAGGAGCGTTTTGGTTGTTCACCCCTATTTACGTCACTCTGATTGGCGTATTATTACGTTAGTCGATTCACATTTTCTTACTTGAAGATGGATAATAATCTCTGACAGCAAAGAAAATACACATTACATTAAAGCAGCCATGCCAGTACATATAGTTTAAAAAAAAGTTGCGCCTCTTCAATGCTGATATTTCTGTTGTGGCTCTACAGAAATGTGTCTGCTGATAATGCTGATATGTCTATTTGTGTTTCAATCTTGCCCATGCGGACTATTCCCGGCATCACTCAGCAGCAAAAACAAAAGATTTGTTACAGATCGGGGTGAAGAGAAATACGCAGAACACCTCTTTAAACAAGACCAAAGGTTTCGATGGGATCCCAAAAATTTAATATTTGACCAGACAACTACGTCTTCTCTACGCCAGATCCAGTCTTCGCCAGGCTAATCATCGGAGAAAATTAAGTTCAGATATACCTGTATAAGCCATATTTATTTTGACGATGCTGATCGAAATTTCCTGCTTTACTTCTGCCGAATTTCCGTTTTCGGCCGAATTCCGAGCGAACTACTTGTCCAGCCAAAAAAGATAGTTCAGAAACGAATTCAGCGCATCTTCTTATCCCTATAAAGAACGTCTAATCAACTTCAAATAAAACTTTAACTTATAAAACAAAATCCGGTTTCAACCGGATTCCGGACGAACTATATGTCCGGGTAAAAAAAATGATTGTCATATAAAGATTCAGCGTATCTTATTACCCTTAAATCTATCATCTAATCAACTTCAAATACAAATTTTACTTTTGACAAATTTTTCGGTTTCGGACGGATTCCGGGCGAACTACTTGTCCGGCGAGAAAATGGTTTTCACCGTCGTGTTCAGCATGTCTTCTTACCCCTAAATCGAACATCTAATCAACTTCAAATAAAACTTCTGCTTTTAACAAATTTTCCGGTTTCGGCCGGATTCCGGGCTAACTACTAGTCCGTCGAGAAAATGGTTTTCACCATCGTGTTCAGCATGTCTTCTTACCCCTAAATGGAACATCTAATCAACTTCAAATAAAACTTTTGCTTTGAACAAATTTTCCGGTTTCGGCCGGATTCCGGGCTAACTACTTGTCCGGTCAAAAAATGGTTTTCACCATCGTGTTCGGCATGTCTTCTTACCCCTAAATCGAACATCTAATTAACTTCAAATAAAACTTTTACTTTTAACAAACTTTCCGGTTTTGGCCGGATTCCGGGCGAAATACTTGTCCGGCGAGAAAATGGTTTTCACTATCGTGTTCAGCATGTCTTCTTACCCCATAATCGACTATCACATTAGCTGTTTCAAAATATTTTGTTTGTCCCTTAATTTAAACCCCCTCCCCCACCCCTAACTGTAGGGCTACAGTGTCCATCCACGACCTCGACCTTACTCTTGACCCAAAGAATCCTCACACCAAGTTTCATCAAAATATCTCATTCCCTTCGAGAGTTATCGTGCTTACAGACAGACGGACGGACGGACAACTTTTACGATGTCATAGGTATCCGTCACTAACGTTTTGGGATCCCAAAAACCATAATGCGCTGTTTCTGCTTAAGACCCACTGTACTCTCAATTTTCTGATACGTGTAAACTCGTCTTTCTACTAAACTGTCAGAAACGGTGACTAAACTGCACATGGGTGAACTTCCTTCGTTTTGTTAATTGCAGAGTCTCTAGCCCCTTCGCTCATTTGCCTGTAACTCTTTTTCTCAATTCCGCGAAGACAGAAATCCTAAATTCATTCCATTTAAGAGTGTAAGATGTCAACTTGCAAATTGTTAAAACTGGCGAACATTTTGAATTTTTATTTTCTCTCTCAACTGAACTGCGTTGTTTTCTACCGCAATAATGTTTGATGCCTGATATCGTGTCTCTCCTTGACGCTGATGGCCACAACAGATGGTGGCAGGGCCGTATCCAGGGGGGTTAGGGGGTTCAGCCCCCCCCCAAAAAATAACATACAAAATCAATAGTATTTTATAGGCTTTAACCTCTGATCTATGTCTTTTTTGTATTTTTGGTCCGACCCGCGGGCACCCCCCCCCCCAATAAATTTATGGATACGGATCCGGATGGTGGACTTAATCAATGAAAAGATAAGAGGCATCAAGTATGGGATAGGAGGTGGCGCCTCTGAAAGGACGTCTCTTAAAAATAGTATTGTTTTAAACAGTCAATTTATCTTAAATTAGCTGATTTTTCAGAAAACAGTACATTTTTCTGGAAATCCGTCAGTGAAAATGACCAGCCAGTCGGTGAATACTTGCCCCCCCCCCAAATGTTTTATTTTTTTATTTTGGCTACAAAAACTACTCTGGGAAAGGTCAATGGTTTGTATACGGATTTTAAAGCGTGGAGAAAACTCTCATCGTTTCAAGTACGGGTCATTCTGAAGATCGGAAAGTTGCCAGCAAATAAAAGACAAGATAAAGCTGCCCGAAACACGACAGGTTCCCATGTCCGGGCCCTAATTCGGGGACACTTCTTCTCTTATTTCCGGTCATTATCCGGATATCTGTACCGAATGCGCCTCTCAATTTTCTTTAGTGTTTCTCAGTTCACTGAACAGTCCTCCCTAAGTGCTATCACGGGGGACCGTAAAATGGGGCCGTTAACCTATAACGACCGAAAACTGCGTCCATAAAATATGTACCTGAAAAAGGGGACTCTCGCACAAGGAATAAGGGGAAGGAGGTCCGTTGCGATGCAAGTGGGTTGGGGCATCTTCCGGAAGGACCAGTTTTCCAGCGCAGGTCCAGCAGGTTTTCGGGGCGCTGGGCAACGGGGAAAAAAGAGAGGAGGAAAAAAGAACATAAGTGGAAAGAGAAGAGAAGAGAGAGAAAGGAAAAAAGAGCCCTGGGAGATTTATGGGGAGCGCGACTCAATCGCGTGGACAAAATGAGCTCCGAGTCTCTTCCTTCGATGCCCTGGTCCAGTGCAGGTCAGCAAGATATGTTGAATTATAAACCCAGTGATTTTTTTTCTCTTCAAACCTCAAACCGTCACAATGACACATGCAAATTCTTATCTCAACCAAACTATAAAGAAAACAAAAACAGAAAAAAAGAAAAATTATCTTTCCAAGATAATATATTTTTATTTATAAGTTTTACTACACCCAGTACAATTAGTTATTGTTTATCATGTCCCCGCAACCGAAGATCCGCTCATCAAGGTCTAAGCTATCATGTTTATTCACCATCGCAAAGGCATCTCCAAGTAAACATCACTGGGAAGTCAGTAGGGGTGGGGTCAATAACGATGCCAGGCATCACATGTTTGGGGAAGGAAATATATTATTATATCTTTGTTTACAAAAATAATAATCTCACAGACCGCTTATGCAAAAATTCTGTCTTATTTTTTCCAGTTCCATCTTTAGTCCCCAGCTTCTTATTATTTTTTATTCGTCCCGTTATCAAGATCTCAACGTAACTGTTATCTTTTTCTATCTTAATACTAGGCTACATTATTTCGTATATTCAGTGCGTAATAAAATTCATTATCATCATCAGAGCTTTGTAAATCAGTTTTAGCGTCGTGAGAACTGTATACCCTACGCAATTGATGCAATAATTCCAAGAAAGGGTTGATAATCAATCAAAGATTAATTTAATTTTTGTGAAAACTAAAAGAATAACAACAGTTAAAAAAAGATAAATCACCACTTCAGTGATTGCGAAACATTTTCGCAATGAAAGCTACGATCACACCCGGTGGGGTAAGATGAAATCCCCGTCAGTGTCCGGGGACACCTTTAAGCGATGTGTCGAAATTCCGGAGCGAAATTCGCATCCGACTACGAAAATCGGACTGTGTGTGCACGTATGTGTATGTGCACCTATCGTACCTATAATGCCAATACAACCTACTTCCGTAACTGAATTGATTAATTCTTAAACCTGGGGACCCGAATTTGCTGAACCCGCTAACGACACCTCACTGATCTTTGCACTTGCCACGATTCACTAGTTTCCACGCGCAAGTGTTCTAGTATCATGAGTAAAACCGGATTTTGACAGAAGTCAATGGGTCTGGGAAAAGGCTTAACACAACCAAAGCCGTGGATAATTTGTTAAAAGCAGAGCTTAGTTGCACAGTATTCGGATAGTTTTGGGTACTGGAACATAAACATCAAATAGTGCGAGGTGTGATTTAAGAGATATCGTACAAGGGGTCCTGAGAATTTTCCCAAGCTTGGGTAAAGGGGTACGGCGTGGAGGGGGGACTTACCAAGGTTTCCATTGTTTAGGCGCTTCAAGAAGCAAGGCTCTTCAATGCCAGTAGGTGACAGAATTGTGGCACTGAGCAATTTGAGTTCGGCATCAGTGACGCGGCCAGGTAGGGGAACTTCGCTGCTCGATCCAACAGAGATCTGGTTACGTCTACGACCCTCGCCTAAAGAAAGACATAGAGATTAAAAGGCTGTCTCATCGCAGAGTGAGGGCTGTCATCCTCCCTACGCTGGCATATCGTTTCCACAGGGGGGACCTCATCGAGACTTACAGGCTATGCCACGGTATGTACGAAAACGTCGAAGCTGACGACGTCATCAACGTCAATTTTAACAACTTGCGTGGCTATAGCCTCAAGCTCACCGGAGAGAGGTCCTTCAATGACACTGGTAGGTGGAGTTTCAGAAATCGAGTCCCGCATTGCTGGAATCAACTGCTCGAAGAAATAGCAAACTCTCCATCACTGAGCCGTTTCAAGAAAGAAATCGACGAAATATTTGTAAATGAAATGTATGACCCTAAATGCTTCAAGAGAACTTTCTAGAGACTTTGTGGCCTTACTGTTTTGCATTATATTATTAGTATTATTATTATCTAAAGGCTCGACCTTTCCTAACGGTGTGGGGCTCGCACGCTTGCCCGCTGCAATGAAAATAGCCTCGCGCGTACGAAACGCGTGTAACGAAATGTATGTTTATCTGTATTTATGCTCAGGAGGTCCAGAGTAGTCCCATGGTACATAACTACCATCCTCAGCCACACTGTCAAACCGCATCAGCAACCAAATTTCTAGTTTTTGATATGTTATTCCCAAAATGATAAGGGTTTTCTTTAGGTTCCAAAATTTAGGGAAATTGGGTTTATTTTACGAAATAACCTTACTACTGCACGCTTGCTCTACTGCCAAGAACATAGACACAAACTCTCCATCGTCTCTGCTTCGACCGCCAGATAAGCCAACGCTTAGGGCACTTACACCCTAGATTAGACGGACTAGACGATTACTAAAGAGAAAATGGTACCAACTATAGATAAAAAAAAACTTTATTACCTGGAACTGTCTGAGACGCAACGTCAGCGTAAAAAAAGACATACAAGATTTAAAAGACATTTAAAAAGGGCAAACACGTTTCGGTACAGGTTAATGGATTGATATCCTGAAAGAACGCATCGTACCTACCATACTAATTCACTCTAAGTCCCTAAATGTTCCATCTATCCTCAATTCTTCAACTTACTTCCTATACTACGTTGATTTGTGCATTTGCCGTGTTTGGCCCAATTCGAGGATGATCAAGCTGGCAAACACAGACAAATGGAATTCTGCATGCTTTTGTTGGGTTCTTGCTTCCGAGGACCTTGTTGGTCAAAAATACCGGTTGAAACTAAGGGGTTCCGGCTAAACCCCCCCGGCGAAACCCCCCCGTTACCAACCCCCCCCCCCCGGTACCAAAACCCCCCGGTACCAACCCCCCCCCCCCCCCCGCATAAAAAAAGACGGGTTTGCAAGAGTAGAGTAACTGGTAGGTAGAGAGTAAGAGTAGAATAAACTTCTTTCGCAAACTTGACTCTACAAGAATGTCTGAAGTACAGTGGGTATCAGAGCAATGATAAACAAAGGGAGTGTAAGGCGAAGATGAAGGCTGACCAAACACCCGCATTCAACTGAAGCTGTTGTCAGTGAGGTGTTAGATGTGAATGATCAAATCAAAGCCAGTTCCACTCTGTGTAACGATCCCCCCAACAAATCCTTTCACAATGCCTCACCCTTCTTGGCGAGGAAGCTGCACTTTCAAGATAGTCCCAGGAATATTCTACCAGCTCTTCACCTTACTCGTGCTTGTCAATGGTAGAACTGTCACATGGTTGTTCGTTTTGTTGCCCAGTAAATCCCAGTCTTAATATGTGTGTGTCTAAGGATTCGGGGGGGGGGGGTTCGCCGGGGGGGTACGGGGCGGGTTTCTATTCTTCTCTTTCTCTCTACCTACCAGTTACTCTACTCTTACATACCCTTCTTTTTTATGCGGGGGGGTTTTGGTACCGGGGGGGTTTTGGTCGGGGGGGTTTTGGTACCAGGGGGGTTTTGGTCCGGGGGGTTTTGGTAACGGGGGGGGTTTAGCCGGGGGGGTTTTGGCCGGGGGGGTTTTGTCCGGGGGGGGTTTTCGCCGGGGTTTTTTTTTCGCCTAGACCCGAAACTAAGATACTTAAAATATGACAATTTTTAAAGGGTGTATTAGTTAAATAAAGATAAGTATTGAGTGATGCAAAGTGTATTGTTACCATTATGTATTTTGTACGGTCAATTGGCTATTCAATATTCATTCATTCATTCAAGCTTTTCCGAGCTTCTTGCTTCCGAGGAGCTTGTTGGTCAGAAATACCGGTTGAACAAGCTTTTCCGTGTTTCCCGTTCAAAGACATGGGGACCGAGTGACGCTAAAACAGCCGGACCGCTTTTTAATCCTATCAGGAAAAAACGGAAGAGTTTTAAAGGAGTCAAGTAGTTGATTTCAACTTGGGTCTTAGACCTAAACATAAAACTTTTAAACCCATAACCTCATCACCACTGTGAACGGCAGAAACCCAGCCCAGCAAAGCCTCGGTATCGGAAATTTTCCGAATTCACTGGAACCGAGTCTGAGCTAAAAACTCGTTATCAATGGTTTAACTGGAAAGGCCTGAGTTACGTCAGTCTAGTTAACCATCGCTCCTTCATCGCTTCTTAAAGACCCGATGAAAATGCGTTACTTCTTTGCTCCACTATTCCTGATACCGATTTTCATGCACTTTATATTTTTCTTCCGGATTTATGGTTCCTCAAGGAGCTTGTACCTCTATGCTTGAAATTTTTAGCAACCAAACGGTAAACGATTGCCAAAGAACCAAATCTTTGGGTCATACGAATTAGCGGGCTGCCTTCAGAAGGGACCTCGCCATCTGGAACTGAACATTTCCGTAGCTTCGCTTCCTTAAGCCATTGAAACGCATGCTTTTCTTGAAATCCAAACTCCCCGCATCGGGGTGAACGGTGTCTTGACGGACAAGCAGTATTTTGAACGTCACTAGTACAGCCAACGTAAAAAATCTTTTTGCAGAATCAAAATAATTCCGTGTATTTAAATCCAAGGTTAGGCTATGGTTTTATTTTTCATTTTTTTTTTTTACAAATCAATCACTCGACTAATCAAATGTAATTCCAAATACCTTAAAGCTAGAAGAAGTAAAAAACAATTTAGATCAGTTAAATCAATTAGAGTTAATGAAGCTCCGTTTCCGTATGCCACTGGCATGTCTGTCACTTTTATGCCATTTGAGTTTTTGACGATTGTCAATAAAAATTTTACCTTACCTTACCTAGGTATAAAAATAAGCTGTATCAAAATTTAAATGTGGCTATTGTCACATATTTCATGTGGGAGAAGAAAAAAAAATCACAGGGTCTGAGGGCATTAATCCTGCCTAATACCAGATAATGAATGAATGAAATTTATTTCCCACTTTTAATACCATTGTAATCCTAGAAGATATTTGCAGTACCTACAGACAGTGGAACGGATGCATTTTTATCTTTCGTAGTCAGCAATGACCAGAATGACGACCCCCCCCCCCCCACCCCCACCCCCAATCCTGTCTATTGATCAAGGTCAAGTTCTCACCTGTGATTTTGGCTGTGTAGGGGCTTCCTTTGATGTGTTTGTCAGCGAACTTGACGGCGACTTTGTATTCACCCGGCGCCGTCGGCAGATACGAGACAGACACCGTCCCATCCTTGTTGTCATGGCAACTGATCTCTGCTTTGCTAGGACCCTCCACAGCCAGCGACAACCCTCCCGCTGTAACGACAAAACATATTAAATATGACATATGAGAGAGATCCGCTTTTTATTTAACTTAATTTAAAATTCTTCACTACAAAAATTATGTACGAAATGTCAACAGACATCCACCGACACGAAAGTACATACTATATTACTACGCACTAACTTCAATGCAATTTAAAAACAATTTTCGTTCCTCAAGTATGCGGTCAACAAATACAAAAATATTAACTTATACATATTATGCACAATTTGTTCGTGTTAAAATTCTAATTTGTCTGAATTTTTATGTTATTGAATTTTAATATTCGTTATTCCATTTCTATTTGCATCTCGTCGAATTCGCATCGTTCTTCTGGTTTAACCTTATGTCATTTTACTGTTTCAATTTGTGAACGATTCAATTTGTTCTTCGCTGAAGAAAATTGCCGGAAGTGCTCCCTCGCTTAGCATCTTAGAGGGATAATTGACTAATCAAGAAAATCCCGGAATTATTGATTTTGTTTCTTTCAGTATGAACGGACAGCTTGGCTTCAGACCTCATATTTGTGCATTGAGTTCAATGCGATTTAATTTATAAATCTCCCTCCACAAATTTAGACAAGTTGAGAGAGGCGCAATAGAGAGGGAGGGGGGTTTGAAGTTTATCTCTTTAATTCTCGCCTCGCAATCACATTCTTCAGTTCTCTCAGTTCCAACACAAAATGGGGCCGTGTATTTTTAGCGACAGTGAAAGCCGAGCACAGAAAGGATCCAAGACTTCGAAGTGACTGGCAACAATTTTAACAGAATCCATGAGTTATTTACTAAATCCCTTGTCGCCACCGAGGTGAAAAACATAGCAACAGGTGTGCGGAGACGACAGATGAAACGAAAACAAATCTACGGGATAAAGTTAGATAGAAAGTATCTTTTCAATTCTCTTCCATTTAAACGAGCAACAATTTGAGTAGAGTGTAGAGTAGAGTAGAGTAGTTTATTTCTAAAAAGTAGCTTTCACAGGGTAAACGCCGAATTTGACTTCTACGTCAAACATAAATATACACTCAGTCAATTTGTCAATTCAATAATAATTGCAACACAATTCGTAAAAAAGCCATCAGTCGATACAAAAATTGTCTACCACAATTTATAAGATAGACTCATTCTGCAAAACAGACAAATAGTGAGCTGAAGATTCAATATCCTCCTCAGACAACCTAGTACATACAAATTTGACATTAACCACATTAACTCGAACTAAAAGCGAACAAGCTCCATGATCGATCAGTGATACTACGGTTTTAAGTGGTTTACTACGTCATAATTATTTATTGTTAAACTCCATTTCTAAGACGAACAGACAAACGCCCTAAGGGGGGCAATCCTCACAAGAAGGCGGCTGAAGAGGGGGCAGCTGCATTCATGATTAGCAAATGGTCCGAGCAAAATAATCTCTGATGCAGAGACGCTTTGGGCTGCATCACAACGTCGTTGAGTGTGCAGCATCTGCAGCAGACAAGTTCATGGGTCACGCTGCAGATCTGCGGGAGTCGGAAGAGTCGGCAAGTAACTCGACTGACCCGGTTTGAAGCAGCCCGGTCGATTTCTTTACAAGTCGACAGTGCTTCCACTTTACTGTATTCCAAAACAGAATACTTTTTGAACCGATCTAATTTGCAACTTTCTGTTCTAAACTGACAAGCAGAAAAAGAGGTTAACCCAGAAACTGTGCCTGTTAGTAGGTAATTTACTTAAAATCCGCCATTTTCAGGAGGTGGGTTGACGAAAAAGAATATTATGAGATTTTAAACAAATTACAAATCATACATGTTAAAAAAAAAATTTACTTTTTTCCGTAAATTCAGAACAAATCTGTTCTACTTTTACTAGTTGCGTTTTGGTCCGAATTCGAGAATCGAGAACGGGGAAAGCCTACGGATTCTGCAGAATCGAGAAGTTGCTCCGCTAGTGAATTCTCGATTCTCCTCTCCCCGTTCTCCTCCCTGATTGGTCAACAGGGTGCGGTGTTTAATATGCACAAACAGGTATACCGGGTGGCAGACGAGCACGAGCTGTCAAATTTGTGTTTTTGTCAAAAGCGAGAATGGAGAAGCTAGAGGAGCAAAAACGGTAATTTTGTACGATAATCGAGAATTCAGAACGGAGAATTCGGATCAAAAACGCAACTACTGTGTAGGACTCATGCCGAAATTCATCCACTCGTCTAAGAATTTGGTTTTACAACCAGTGCAACTCGACCCTTTATCTCGTTTTGACAAGAGGTGGGAAAGAAGTTCCGCGAGTAAATTACAAGTTCAAAAGGAGTATTTAAAGCGATCCTAAGGAGTATTTTGGGGAGTATTTAATAAATATTGATCTTTCTTGATTGCTGAGATGGATTATGAAAACTGACTGAATTGAATTATTATATATTATTACCCAAACGCCTCCGACTTCACTGTGCTCTCGTACAAATTTGAAGGCAGCGATCACGTTGATACTCGAAATCCGCTACCCCATTTCCAAAAATATACCTGGATCCTTTCTATCTATGTCGGCTTCCCAAGAAGACAGGACAGAGAATCGGTGGCACAAATCCCTTTTCGTCCAAAAGTCAATCTAAACGGAAATCCCTCTGATCCGTTTGGAAAATATCATCTATCAAGCCATTACTAGGTCAAGGGAACTCGAGTGGGATTTTATCTTTGGTGACGGTGTCGCAACTTTAAAGGATGTGTGAAAATGAAAGATATATAATAAAAACAATGAAATAGGCTGAGTTGCTAAAATCTTCCCCGATATGGGGCATAAAATACAGAATTAATACATAAACAGGGATTCAATCCATAACTTAAAGACGTATACAAATAACTTTAAATATGTCAATGTTTTAAAGGAGACGTAGTACTTATGATAGTAGTTTATTCTATTTCAGTAGTTTTCCAGAGATTCCACACATGATAAGTGTGCCCTATGTCCGCTGTATTCTATGTACCCCCTGTATCCTATACATCTTCTGTATCTTATGTCCTCTCACATTAGACTGACTAGCTAGTATTTTTCTGCAAGCATAGTTAATTTTTAAAGTTGTCAACTATCCCAGAACATCTTAGCAGAAGCACTATGTAGTGCGAGGTGCCCTTTAAGCACTCAATCCACAAATAAAAGCAATGCATAAAAATGGGTATGGGCGAACCCCCCCCCCCCCCGAATGAAAATATATGGGAAATTATAAAATCTTATTAAAAACTGCAGTTTGGACCGCGAGCACTTAAAGTTTAACTGAAAAGCAAACTTATTTTCGTGTCATTTAGTTGCATACGCTGAATTATTTGGATTCTGCAAAGAGATTTTATTATTTTCCACTATGTACTCTAGTTATAACGTTCAGAATATCTGCAGCCGCCCTCACAACGAAAATTCTACTATGACGCGGGAAATTTTAATCTCAACACAAACGCGGCTTTTCAGTGTGCAGTGGTGAGATTGGTGAAGATCGCTTAGTGCCCGAACAAAAAAAAGATCATAAATCTTTCTCGTAAGGGATACAACAGAAATACAAGTGCATAGAGGTACAACAAATGACACGGAAATTCCACTATTTGAAAATCGATTATTCGTGAATAGCGGAACAACGCTTTTCAGCGGGTCTTCAAGCCAGTTTTAGTGAACAAGTGATGGGTAACTAGATTGTCCTATCCCAGCCCTTTTCGGTTAAACTTTAAGGGTTATCCCTAGACACGCGAGTTAAATGTAAACGCGTGACGGCGGCTCTATATATACTTTTCATAAAGTATATTGCATTTTATTATGGGGGTACCCAGATGGGGGGTCGCCGGGGACGGGGATTGGTACCCGCGGCGGAAGGTATGTTCGGGGGGAGGTCGCGGGGGGGGGGTAGCTGGAGCCCACATCAAAATATCAACGAAGACTGGTGAAAATTACGTAGTTAAGAACAATTAAAACTATTAAGACAAAATCGTACAAAAGACTTCAGGTAACTTTCGGATGAATGTAGGGATTAGGAATTAGTTGCTTGTTAGGATTAATTGCGAGATTTTCGGTCACATTTGTAGTTCGGCAAATTTTATTTTTCGGAGAATTCGGGCAAAATGTCTCTATGTAGGTCGGGAGCTAGTTTAGATGTGAGTTTTCGGCAACAAAAAGTCGAGAACGCCAACACTTGTGTGAACATGTGGAGTTTTGCGAACATAACTGTCGGTCCTTGGAAAAGACATTCGCTGAATCGATTAATAGTTAAAATGCATTTTCAAAGCATCCAAAACCTAGTCATGCTTTTTTATTATCCAATGTTGATCGTAGTAAGAAAGAACTAAGTAAAAAAAAAAGCGTACACCAATAAGCAGGGGCACCTTACAAGACAGTGCAATCCCCTCAAACAGGTTAATATTTACAAGGACAGGGGAAGGGGGAAAGAGGGTACGGATGGCAATTTACTACAAGGCTCACGTTCCGGAGAGCTTAGGACGTACACAAAGTCATTGCTTGAGAAGGGGATTAGACAGGGGAACTGGGTGCGTGGAAAACGAGGATCATAAAATCTTTGGAGGAGTCGTAAGTCAGTAAACTTCCGAGACCCATTTGACGCACTTATATACGGTTTTTACGGATATAAAACGAAAGCTAAGCTTCGCATAAATAAGTAAGGAACGGGAACTTTGTTCACACACATGAGATTCTGAAGGCGTACTTAGAGCTTAGTTCAGAGCCCCCCCCCCCAACAAGTTTAAGACGGGAGAAATGGGATGGGGAATTTTTCGAAACGCATGAAATTGCGAATAGGTAAAGCGGACTGGGGATTTAGTTCAGACCCTTCGAAACCGTTAAAATAGAAAGTATACTTGGAGAACGGAAAAGTGATTAATAAAGAGGTAATTATGATTATAATCTGGTTCTTCTTATGTTTCGCTGCAGCAGTACTATGTCACATGCTACCTAACAGGCTTTTGCGGCACTAGCTAGGTCAGCAGAAGCCGCTACTAAAAGCAAAACCTATGCTATGTCTACAACAAAATACTATTTTGTTAGTAACTCTAATGAAAAAAAAGATGAAAAAAAGTGCCGGATGTAACCCTGTGGAGCCCCCCTATAGGGGGGCTCCACAGGGTTACATGGGTTACAAAAATTTCGGGGGTTTTCAGGGTTACAAAAATTTCGACTTACTATAGTAAGTCGAAATTTTTGCAAATACCTGCTAGCAGCCTGCGGGTCGCCTGCTAGATGGAGGCGACCTGTAGGTTACACCAGGGGCGGTGCGAAATTCTTGGGGAACGGATTCTTGGGGGACAAACAAACAACAAAATTTCAAGACACATTAGCACAGATGTTTGGGTTAAAATAATAAGTGGTTCTGTCGAAAATCAGACCTGGACCCCAGATCTTGGCCATCTAAATATTCCTTCAGCCCAATCTAAATATTCGTTGGCCATCTGCGTTTCACTTTTGATAAGTTGCTGAGAAGTGGGGGTAGGGACTGGCTTTGCTCATCTGATACCTGAATCGAACATACATAAAATGACCCCGGACCCTTGGTTGCTGAGGTTTTCGAATGCCTATTGAGCGAACGGTCAGCAGTCCGGTCAGGGCAGGTCATGCATTTTTCAATAAATTCAATCAATCAATGGACTTACCGGTTCCTGCTCCTTGTGTGGAAATGGTGAACTTGGACTGCTCTCCACAGATTCCATGGGTAAGGCCTGAGCCGTAAGCGGTCACCAATCCGGTCTTGATTTCGTCAACGTGGAACTTGAATGGCGATCCTGAAACCAATACAAGTTCATACAAGGTCATACAAAAAAATGTTATTTTCTAACCATTGAATCCTGTAGTGTTTGTCTTAGGTTTCCTTCAAAGCAATATAGGTATTTTGTTCCATTTTTTCTTCGATTCCGAGAAATTACGAATTCTAGTCCCAAAGTCCGCACTGATTTCGAAGGAATCAAGGTCATACAAAAGAGTTCATACAAGGTCATACAAAAAACAGTTACTTTCCAACCATTTGAAAGAGAGAGAGAGAGTTTATTGAACGGATAATAATACAAACTACATAAGGGCCACCCCAGAAAGCACTGGCCTGTCCTATGGGGTGGCCGTATCTGAACTACCAGCACTATATACATATAACATCCAAGTCGCAACATGAACTAACCAGAATGGTACAGAGAACACAAAACAACAACCAAAAACCGAGTAAACTAAAAACTAAAAATCATATTTATTCAACAAACATTCTTTCAATTGTATTTTAAAGTCAGCGATCTCATCTTTAGATCTGGAGCCAGTGCGTTCCAAGCTTATTCCTCGATAATGAGCAGAACACTTAGAACAGGAAGTAACAATACGAGGGGTAAAATGTTACTGTAAGATCTAGTAGCCTATAGTGGTCATGGGTGGAAGAAACTAGATTCACCATCCCTGCAAAACAAGGGATCGACTAAAAACTGGAATGGAACGGAACGAGACGGTGCAGGAGGAACGCGTACTAAAAACTGGAACACGTACTAAAATCTGGAGCACGGAACAAAAATCCAGATCTCTACACCAGGAGGAACAGTACTAAAAGGGGGAACAAAGCACCATCCTTCCTTTTTTTAGTATTTTGTCTGGGAACTAGTTTTCGATAATTCCTATGCATGCAGGAGGCTGCAGGAGGAACAAGTACTAAAATCTGGAAGGCCCGTCCTCTGTTTTTTAGCTCTTGGTTCTTCGTCAGAAGCCCGTCAGTTCGTCAGAAGCTCCTGAGGACGAATACAAGTGCTAAAGAGGTTGAGAGTCAGAGGATTGCAGCCGTCCATCATCAGGCTGTTTGAGCCTTCCCCGGGCGGTTGTGTGTTTATATAGTTTATTTTATAACTAGTAGCAAATAAAACAAGTCAAGTCAAGTCAAGTCAAAGAACGGGGATCCTCGTTCCCGTTTTTAGTACTGGCTTCTGACGAATAACCAAGTGCTAAACAACAGAGGACGGGCCTTCCAGATTTTAGTACTTGTTCCCCCTGCATGCATCGGAATGATCTGAAACTCGTTCCCAGAAAAACTACTAAAAGAAGGAAGGTTGGTGCATTGTTCCCCCTTCTTATAGCCTTCCTCCTGGTGCAGCGTTCCAGATTTTAGTACGCGTTCCAGTTTTTAGTACGCGTTCCTCCTGCACCGTGTCGTTCCGTTCCATTCCAGTTTTTAGTCGATCCCGCAAAACAAGCAAGCGCTTGATTCTTCATTAAACGGAAAATAAATAACTGAACCTTTTTGTTTTAGGTTTCCTTTAATGCAATATAGGTACTTTGTTCCATTTCTTCGAATCGGAGCAATTACGCTCCAATTAGTTGCTATTGCTCGATGCTGGGATGTGCACAGGGATATAGTAAACCTGTGTAGATCATTTTGGACACTAAAGAAAAAACTTAAAATTCACCTTTTATTGGCATAAACAGTGAGGATAATTATCTCTTTACAAATGAATTATTATTTATTTATTCTGATTTCTGGGTCCGGTCTTAAATTAGTCAGATTCAGATTTAAAATTGGAGTTTGTTTATTGTAGTTTTGGTTTGCGAACTAGCTGTTGCTTTCACATTCGGTTTATTTAATATAGTGTATGTCCCTGGCTAGGCCTAGTATCTTCTAGTGTTCCTCTTTATAGGCCTAGTCAACAATGTTATTTATTTAGTGCAAAAATAAAACGAACTTGAACTTGAACGCTTATAGTCCCAAAGTCCGCACTGATTTCCAAGGAATGTCTCACCTTGTTGTGTCCCCTAGAAAATCCCGAGGACGTCCGCTTTGTTATTTTTCACGACCTGCATAGAGAAAGTGACGTGTTCGAAATCTAGAATCTGACTATTTTTTTGTTCTTTAAATTCCAATCACTGGTTGGGTCACGTTAACGCGTTCCAGTGGTTCCCGGTTTTATGTTGTTGTTGTGCTTTTCAGAAAAGAAAATAAGAGGCCAAGGAGCGCCAGGAGATTCCATTGAGATAAAACTGAATACAAACAGAAACCTTATATGAGGATTAATATTTTCCTAACCATGACGAATATGACATTTTGATGAACAATGGACACGAGAAAGGGAATAGTGCAGTACACTCAAAGAAAAGGAAAACTTACACTGATCTTTCAATAAAGAGGTAAATGCTCAAGAAAAAAGAAGAAAAAAGTTCTGGCCGTGTAAAAAAATATTTTTTTTCAAGATGGTACGGGGAAAAATGGTCGAAAGCAGAAACAAAGTGAATGTCCTGGCAATAGACGATAACTTAGCATAACGGTCAACGAGCAAAACGTTCACAGTAACGAGGGAGTTCCTATCACATTTTTTCATGTATTTTCGTCGCAGTCTCATTATCATAAGTTTTTATTCCAATATTAGTTGTGTTTTTGCAGATACCATGGTATATGTTACCACAGTAACTGGATCTGCAATTAGTCGTTTTCACAGTTACCAAGATATCTGAAAATCAGACACCACGGTACCTTGCCAGATACCACGTTAACTGCAAAAACGCCTTTTGACCGTGGAATCAGATACCATGGTATCTGCAAAAACGCGACTATTGGAACATACGTGGCTTCTTCGAAACTATGCTTGGTTTGTGAAAGATTACAACCCTGTCCCGACTGGATTCAGCACCCAGTTTTGATGAGGAAACCGATATGTTTGACCAATTAGCTCCTCGGAAGCGGTAAACGGGAGCCTGACCGGCCTCGAAAAGAGCCAAAACGAGAATGCCAAAAATCAGCGTTGTCGGGTGGATGAGATATTTGATCCACGATAATGTAAGGAATTGTCGCGGTTGAGAAAAAAAAATTAGTTTTTAGAGAAATTCGGTGGGGGTTAAAAAATTAAGAGCCCGATTTCTTTTGGTTTAATTAATTTAACCAAGGTCCGGAAGCTCGTATTCAAGCACACAGGAGTTTCAGAATATGGATAGATGGAGGTTATTTTTTTTGTACTCCGTCACTAGGGCTACACGCCCTCCTTGTTTTTGACGGGTTATAAAGAAATTGAATTGATTACATACACGACCCACAGATATCTTTGAATTGCCCTCTATTTATCTATGATTGTAACCACACACACACGTTCAAGAAAATGAAAAAAAGTTCTAAAACAATGCCCAGTTACCTTAAAACAAATTTAGGACCCATTTTCTATAATTCCAGAGAATTTTTTCATTATTTGCTGTTACTCCTGTTTTCATATCGACCAAAACCATTTTGCTTCTCTTGTCTTAAACATTGCTAATGAGGAAAAAGAAAGTTAAAAAAAAATTAACTATATAACCTCTCAACATATTTTTGGGATCCCAAAACGTAAGTGGAGGGATACCTATGACATCGCAAAAGTTGTCCGTCTGTCCGTCCGTCTGTCTGTAAGCACGATAACTCTCGAAGGGAGTGAGATATTTTGATGAAACTTGGTGTGAGGATTGTTTGGGTCAAGAGTAAGGTCGAGTTCGTAGATGGGCTTTGTAGCTTACATTTAGGGGTGGGGGAGGGGGTTCGGACAAGCAAAATATTTTTAAACAGCTAATGTGATAGTCAATTATGGAGTAAGAAGACACGCTGAACACGAATATGAAAACCATTTTCTCGCCGGACAAGTAGTTCGCCCGGAATCCGGCCAAAACCGGAAAGTTTGTTGAAATTAGAAATCTTATTTAAAGTTGATTAGATGTTCGATATAGGGGTAAGAAGGCATGCTGAACACGAATATGAAAACCATTTTCTCGCCGGACAAGTAGTTCGCCCGGAATCCGGCCAAAAACGGAAAGTGTGTTAAAAGTAAAAGTTTTATTTGAAGTTGATAAGATGTTCGGTGTAGGGGGAAGAAAGCATGCTGAACACGAATATGAGAACCATTTTCTCGCCAGACAAATAGTTCGCCCGGAATCCGGCCAAAATCGGAAAGTTTGTTAAAAGTAAAATTTTTATTTGAAGTTGATTATATGTTCGATTTAGGGGTAGGAAGAGATGCTGAATCCATATATGATAATCATTTTTAGCCGGATATATAGTTCTTCCGGAATCCGGCTAAAACCGGAAAATTTGTTAAAAGTTAAATTTTGATATGAAGTTGATTAGATGTTGGATATAGTGGTAAGGAGATATGCTGAATTCGTTTTTGAGCTTTATTTTTTTCACCGGACATGTAGTTCTGGATTTCGCCAAAACCGGAAAATTCGCAGAAGTAAGGCAGGATCGTTTCGATCGGCTTCTAGGGATATCCACACATGCTGAATCCCTATCTGAACTTGGTTTTCTTAGATGATTAGCTATTTGGCCTTAAACTGTTTCTAAATTATAAGAGTAAAAATGTTCAAGGAGTCTGGCGAAGACTGGATCTGGCGAAGACAAAACCTAGCCTAATTGTCTGGATCAAATATCGAATTTTTGGGATCCCATCGGAACCTTCGGTCTTGTTTCTTTGTGTTGTCCATTTCAGAATGGAAAGATGGGTCGGATCGCGCGATTTTTCTTTCAAGGTTTCTGACAAATTCGAATCCTATCCGTCATCAGACGTCTCACCCAAACATTTGTTCTTAGATAACAAACGTATGGGAAACTGCATGCATCAGACATTTGGAGATTTCTAATTACAGATTTGTGCTATGGCCGCAAACTTTCCCACGCTTGAAGCATGTACCTCCCCCCGCACAACCAACAGAACTTCCTTTTCCCAAATGGAAACTTCAAAAAGTGATTTTCCTGTCAAACATCAAATGAGACTTTCGACAAAGTTGACACTCCAGACTCGCACCAGATAACTACAAAATGTGAATTTACGTTTCGTTCTCCAAAACACAATTTTTCGCTGTCAAGAAGTAACTGTCAGACTAAACTGACAGACGGGACCAAGTGCACTGAAATGTAATTGGTCAAAACGTCTCTGTAGACTTAAACTGGATTCAGAAACGACATAAGGACGACGTCTGTCAGATTCTATTTACAAATACTGAACAAAGTCTGTATCAACTTGGACAGGGTCTGAGAATACCTTGGTGAATACGGAGCCAGATAAATAGGTAAAGTAGCTTGTTTACTAAAATTGTTCCTTTTTTTTCGATAACAGAACTATTCGGTATATTTACGGGGATTCGGTAGTCATACAGAATCTTAAATACTATCGGTACAAATCTATTCGGTGTGGTGATCAGGATTCGGTATAATTGCCAGTATTCAGTAAACTTTTCAGTCGCGAACTCACAATTTCACAGAGAACTTTTGGGCCAGCGATCGACAATTTGGCGATCGCTTGCTTGCAGTGTTGCCAGACCTTGGCCAAAAATTTAGCCACGGACTTTGAAAAAACAAACGCCGAAAATGCAAGACATTTTTCTGGACCGAAATGCAAACGCACGCCAAACTACTTTTAGACACTTTAGAAGAGTTTGCAAGTTTTGTTGACTATTAAATCATATCACACCAAAAAATAAGCCAGTGAAAAAGAAAAGTATAGCCAAGTTTTAAGCCACAAGCCAGTTGGAAAATTGTTTACGCCAATCACCGACAAAATCCACCAATGTGGCAACACTATGCTTGCTTGAACGCGACTAAAACAAAGCGGAATGAATTAAACTGACTTGTCTTCCGACCAAGACATAACGACAATAAGTGCGTTTTTGCATATACCACGGTATCTGATACCACGGTCTAAAGTCGTTTTTGCAGTTATCGTTGACCCACGGTTATCGTTCCACGTTCAAAAGGAGTTTTTGAGGTAATCTTGGTATCTGGCCAGTTACCGTGGTATCTGATATTCACATACCACGGTCCGACCGTGGTAACTGACCGTGGTCTGAAAAGTCATCTCACTTTCGCCCATTTTGTCAAATTGGTGGGAAAAAAGTTTGGCATTTAATGATGTGACTGGATATCAGTTTTTGGATTATCGATTTCGGCCATTGTCGTTTTTGCACAGCAACCGTAGGCCTACATCAGATACCACGGGAACTGCAAACCGTGGTAACAGATACCATGATATCTGCAAAAACGCAACTACCGAGTCACGATGGCGAGCACGAGGAGTTAGTGCCTTCTGCAAATCGTACGAAAGACAAAAGTTGTACTGGGCACAACAATAAGTCTTATGGTAGATTCGTCATTACGTCACAACGGCCTGACGATTTTTCGGTCTCTGAAATCATCAAACTATCTGTCGATTAGCTGCTAGAAACGACTACGGTAAGGTATAATTTTACTGAAATGTAAACATCAGTAGTTAAAATAAAAATGCCAAACATGCCAGTGGCGTACACATGCACAAGCTAGGCTTGCTTCTAAAGTTAGAGTCACATCGGGCAGAACCTTTGGGCTAAGATTTGGTTTCGTCTAAATCTCAGCTGATTATCAGAGGGTCGTTACGTCACGTCTAATTACATAAGAAATTCAATATTTTCCATTCCAGACCTAAATGACAAATAATTGTCCCCAGAACGGTTTATGAATGTAAACACGCTCGGCTCGGCATAACCAAGACACTGCTACCTTACCATTGTCATTTATTTTTACTTTTTGACAAACCCAAATGGGTTAATTTTATATTGAAATTGTACGTGATCTGAACCTGACGAGAGACGTCAAGTTCGGAGCTTATGCCATGAAATTTTGTAATAGAAATAAATCATCATCATCCGCATCATTAGCCAAAACAGCTTACCTTGAACATGCTCAGTGTTGTACTTCACATGCAGTTCGTGAAGGCCTTCTTCTCTGGGGTCATAGCGAATGCTAACTGTACCATCACGGTTATCAACGATAACTGGACTATCTTGAGCTCCTGACGGCATCCTTACTTCGGCTGCGGGAAATATCATAATTAAAACGGCTGCGCGGAAAGTTCAAAAAAGGAAATCGTGCGCTGCCTTTCCAACAGCGACGGCTCACAAATTGAATTTCAAAAGCCTGTTAGAATGAAAGCTTGCGGAGATGGACTTCTCTGGAATTTAAGTGTGCCAGGTTTCCAGTTGTCAGGGAAGGAGGTATCTTGTAGAAGTACAGTAAAGGTATGTTTCTTTGAACACCTCTTTGGACCCCTTGGTTTTGTGTTTCGCCTCTTAAACATTCAAGTATAAATAATAAGCTAAGCTCAAGCTAATCAGCTAAGAGCCAAGTATTCATTATGATTAAAAATTTAACTGTATCTGATCTAAAGGAAAAACTAAGAGAAACAAAAGCGAAAATGACAATAGAGCTTTCGTAAGCCTTCGTAACAAAATCCATACGTATGCCCAAGCTGAGTGCGAATCATAGTTGCAGTGTTAAACGGATGCACCAGCTGAATTCTATTAGTGCGATATTTCGGCCCTTCTTGGCAAGGGTCCTCTTCAGGCTCAAGCCGATCAAGCTGGGAAGTGAACTTGAGCGGCTTGAACCTGAAGAGGACCCTTGCCAAGAAGGTCTGAAATATAGTTCTAATAAAGTTCAGCTGACGTATCCGTTTGTCACTATGAACTAGGATTTGCTGTCAGCTTGGGCTTAAAGAATATTTAGAGTTTGCCTTATAAGGCGTCAAGCGAAGCCTTTGACCAGAAAGATTTTTTTTTAAACTATAATAAGAAGACAAATTCATACCTGTGACGTTTCCACCAGTGCTGGGTAGGGGGATATTCTGTAGCTCAACTGGTCTATACTGGTCCTCAACGTTGTTTCTAGCGTTGTTCTGTTGCGGAACAGAGCTCTGCTTGGCAAATTCCTCTCCACCAGCCTAAAAGGTAAAAAAGTAAATAAAAATATCAAGGAACACTTACGGTATATTTTATTAGAGATTTATGCTGTTTGATCTGGATGAATATAAGCGTGCAGTCAAATGCAAAGTCTCATTTTTTTGGAATTTACTCGCTGATTTCGGCGAAAATAGATAGAATAATAATAACAAAATACAGTTAATAACATCGACTACCCACAAGTTCTTAACACATTCGAGGACGAACTCAAACCTGGTGGAATCCTATTTGACGTTGCAAAACGGGTAGGATACGTCAGCTGAATTTTATTTGAGAAATAATTCGGCCCTTGTTGGCAAATGTTAGAGCTACTTCTCAAGCATAAGAGGATTCGACATCACGGAATGTAGTTTTCCCGAAAGAGTCCGGGAAAACAGCGGACCAATCAAAGGCTCAAGCCGTTCAAGCCCGAAAATGAACTTGAGCCTGAAGAGGACCTTGCCAAGAAGGTCCGAAATATAGCTCTAATAAAATTCAGCTTGATGAATCAGTTTTGCACTGTCAAATATGACTTGCCGTCAGGTTGGGCTGAAGGAATACTTATTGATA